>VMDO01025294.1:0-28463 GCA_007922755.1 Pedetes capensis
GGGTATATGAAGCAGAGTTAACAGAAAGCTAACAAATTATAAAATTAAAGAATTGACATGTAAGTAAAAATTTAGTTGCTCATGGATTTTTGTTGGTAAATTGAATTAGTGCAAATATTTAAGAATAGTAACTTATTAACAAAAGAATGATTACAATAAGTTCTATCTTTCTACCAAAAAGAAGGAAATACGCATCAAATGACGAACTATGAAATCTTCATAGCAGTGATCCAGAACAAATTTAGGAAAGAAGCTGGATATGGAACTGCAAACCTGTAATTCCTGCACTCAGGAGGCTGAAGCAGGAAGATCACAAGTTCAATGCTTGCCTGAGCTACATAATCAGATCCTGTCACAAAAAGAAACAGATAAACAAACAAACAAAAGAAACTTGTTAAAATCAGTAATACACTGATGTATAATGTCATATGTAAGGAAACATTTAATGATGGCTTATAGGTATAGGTACAATGACAAACATAGAAAATACAAAGATGGCTAAGAGATGTATCCAGGCCCCAGGAATACCAAAGAACAACTTTGAGCCCAGGGGGAGAATGAATTAGATATCCTTCAAGTTGTAAACTGTCAGTGATATGGTGTATGTGTGCTGGGATAATTCTAAGCAGCATTTCCTGGAGAAACTCATCAAATCAATACAATTCACAGATAAATAGTTAAGTTCATAACTCCAAAGCACAGTTCAAAAAAGAAAAAGAAAACAACTGTTTGTTAGTCTAGCCCTATTTTTATATAACCTATAATTGTAAAAAACAAAAATCAATTCTATTCTCTGGGTCTCTGGGTCAATATTCAAATCTGAATTCATTTTCACAATGGAGTTTTGTGATTTCTTTCAGCATAACCTGTCTTTATTTTCTGGCTCCTTACATGACAGTGGGTTCAATAAACCCAACTTCTCTAGTGTTCTTGCAAAGGAGCAAGAGATTGCTTTCCAGGCAGATAGTCACAAGTAAGCAATTTCAGGAATCCTCTAATGAGGCAATCCATAATGGTTTTCCCAAGTTTGTTCTACAAGTAGAAGAAAAAAGTAATTCTAACAGCCTATAATGAAGAACACACACACACACACACACACACACACACACACACACACACACTTGTGTTCTAAAAGAAAGACAATGAACACATAGATGGAACGGTTGATATAGAGGATCACTTTTTAAAAATTATTCCAATCATGTGATATTTTATCTAGACCTTGGCTAAATTTGGACTTCAAAGAGTAGCTAATAGTCTTAGTGTGATATTTCACCTACAATATTTTAATAGCTTTAATACTTCCTTTTTGGAAAAAAAGGGAGAACTTAGAAATACATATATGATTTTACTTTAAATTATGATCTCAGTTTGCATATGACAAATAGATTAATATAATTTTCATGTGCTATATGTAATCATTAAAAATTCCCAGATACTTATAACTTAATAACATGCGAGATGTATCAACTTTAATATTTATTGTAGTTGTTGTTGGGTGCCATGAGTCCTATCTGACTCATAGGACCCTCATAGGGTTTTCAATGGCTGTTTAGGGATTGACTCCAGAGTGGATTGCTGCATCCTTCTCCAATTTTTGCAGTGCTTGGAATAGAACCCAGGACCTCAGAGACAGCAGAGCAGTGCTCTAGCAACTGAGCTCAATCCTAGGTGCTTAGAATTATTTGGGTTCATTTCCTATCTTTTCCAAATGAATGTTGTTGTTGTTGTTAGGTACTGTTGAATAGGTATCCAACTCACAGTGACCCTGTTTACAAGTGGAACACTATTGTCAGTGCTTCTCTGCTATTCATAGGGTTTTCAACAGCATATTTTTTTGAAGGAGAGGGTGACTGGATCCTTCTCCCAAGCCTATAGCACCTGGTGTTCCCAGGCGGTCTCCCATGCAAATACTAAGCTTCCGAGATCTGTTTAGCTTCCGAGATGTGATGGGATGGGAGACCACTGTGGTACAGCTGCAGGCCCCAAGTTAATAGCAAACACTAACACTGGAGCAAAATGAAAATAATTTGTGTTTCTGAGATGGTGTCAAATGATGCTAAGCAGTATGAAATGACTGTCCCTGAACATAATAAGCAAAATATTAGGATGATATTAGAACTCTCAGGACACAATTTTTATTTTATAATTTTATTTATAAGCTTATCAGTTCCTATGAGAAATGCTTTATTTAAAAATGTGTAATGTATGGACTTTTAAAAAGCGTTTGTACCAGTATGTAGAGAAGGAGGGTCTGCAATTTGTATTTTCTTCTTACACTTTCCATAATACTACATGTACACTGCCACTCAACTAATTCCCACCTCTACCTTCAGGGAATGAAATAGAAACTGCTATTAGCATATTAACATCAAGGATTTTTAGAATTGGAAATGGCAATAGAATTCAACCATTTAATCTCTACTCACAATTTGTGAGTGGGAAAGCACACTCCAAATTTCAATTTACATACATGAAATTAATAAATCTTGAAAAAATTCTTTACTCTTCTCCAAAATGTAAGCCCATCTGTCATGATTTTCAGGTTACCTGTCCTTCATCTGTCACTGCTCTATATTTTCCACTTGCTCTAAACTCCCCTTCTACCATAGCTCAGTGAACATTGATATGGCTACCTAAAGTAGTGGCTAGGATACAGAGAAAAGGGAGAATTGTATACACTATTGGTGAGGATGAAAATTAGCATATCATTTTGGCAAATGGTATGATGGTGCATAAAAAACTGAAAATGTAATTATTTTTGATCCAGTAATCCCATTGCTAGGTATATACCCAATGAAAACGAAATCAGCATATTGAAGAGACATCTATTCTCTCATGTTCATTGCAGGACTATTCACAATAGCTAAGAAATGGAAGCAATTTAAGTGTCCATTGACTAATGCACAAAGAAAATGTGTATATGCACAATGAAATACTATTCAGCCATAAAAAGAAAAAAATACAAAAATATTAATAGTATTTTTAAATGAAATCTTGTCATTTGGAACAATATGGAAGAAAACTAGTAAACAGTAAGTGGAATAATCCAGGCACATAAAAACAAGAATCACGTGATCCCATTTATATATGGAATCCAAAAAGTTTATGTTACAGAAGTTGAGAGTAGAATAGTAGCTACCAGAGGCTGGTGCGAGCAGGAAAGAGGAATGAATGGGGAAAAGTTGATCAGTGGGTACTAAAGTAAAGTTAGATAGGAGTAAGTTCTGATGTACTATTGTAAAGTAGGATAACTATGTTGTTGTTGTTGTTGTTGTTGTTGTTGTTAGGTGCCGTCGAGTCATGTCTGACTGATAGCGACCCTCATAGTGTTTTCAATGGCAGATTGCTTGGGGATTGCTTTGGGAGTGGGTAGCCATGTCCTCCCATTTTTGTGGTGCTGGGAATCAAACTCTGGACCTCAGAGACTGCAGAGCGGCGCTCTACCAACTGAGCTAAATTCCAGCCATGGTAACTACAGATAACAATAATGTTCTATAGATTTCAAAGAGTCAAAAAAAAAAAAAGAATTTTTGAAAGCTTTCATCATAATAAATGGTAATTGTTTGAAACAAGTGTTTGTAACCTGATTTATACATTGCACAATGTATAGATTTATCAAAACATCACATCACCCAATTAATGTGTAAACTTCTTGGTTTTATTGTATGAGTTAAATCTTCAATTAAAAATGTCTCAGAAACCAGAATGAATCTGATCCTTTTAAAGGCATCTTCATGGCAATTTCAGTTCTTAGAATAAACTCCTCTATGTTTTGCACATCTCCATTGTCAATATCCAGTTCCTCAAATTCATAAAATTGTCAGGTGCCTTGATTCTCTATTTCTCCCTATTTTTAGAAAGCCACTTTCAGGTATTTTATTCTCATCCAAAACATCATGACATCTAATGTGTCACCAAGCAGACTACAAGGCTTAACTTCCTTTCTAGCCTACTGAATAAACCTAATCCACTCATTTTTTCCACTTTGATTAAGCAGAGATCATGGCTAAAGAAAAATAAGGAATTAAATTTAAAGTCGTGGTGTTCAAACTCAGCTAGACCTAGCTCAAAATTCTTATTATTTCTTTTCCCGTACTCATTAGTCACTCAAAGATTTAGTGACAAGCTTTCCACTTATCTACCATCCAGATTCCCAGCAATCAAATTTAAGTACATGTACCTAGAGATGAATTATCATCGTCAGTCACCAAGTTTCTTCACATTCAGTTTGTTCAGGCTCCTACTTAATCCTTCATGTCCTCAGGTCACTTTCCATATCAAGGAACCTGTTAAAAATTTGTGGTTTCACTGTGTCTTTAACACATATGTCAACTCCTTACTCTCAGTATGTCTATATGCACTACACTAATTAAGCGCCAATCTTGAGACAGAGCTTCTTTACAAACACATCCCTGAAACCCTAAAGACAGGGATTATTACCTTAATTTTATAGAGCAGGAATCTGAGACTCCTATTCTGCAAATTATTCAATAAAATAATAATTGGTGATATTCAGTTACTTTTATTGTTTAATAGACACAGTTCAAACCACTTATGATCATTAACCTAATATTCTTGATAACCTTATTAATTATATTGTCCCTATTTTATTCTTAAGGAAATATCACCCAGTCTTATCTGGTACCTTATCTTTCATTAAGAGAAAAAAATACTTGAAAACATTGTCTCTTCCTCCCATCAAACCATCAAATATACTATTACCAGCTGGAATTGTTGCACCAAGCCACTTTCATTGTCACAGAAGTGCCACACCAAAGTATCCTTGTTTCTGAATCTATTATTTCTCTTTTTAGACTCAATCTGTCCATCCCATTTTAATGCCTCTCTCTCTCTCTCTCTCTCTCTCTCTCTCTCTCTCTCTGTCTCTCTTCCTTCAGAGTTCTTGGTTTGCTTATACTAATAATTTACTAGTCTCTGCCTTCAGTATTTCTGTTTTCAAGTCAATCTTTTGTTTTCCTTAGAATATTTCCTGTAAGCAAAAATATGATCATAATTGTTTTGTTTTGTTTTGTTTCCACTAGAGGGTTCTACTACCCTAAAAATAAATCCCCTTAGGCCTGAGATCAGGTGATTTATCTAATATAGCACAGGTAGAACATGGTAGAGTAAGGACAGAGTCCTGGTCTTCTGATCACATATTCATGATCCTTCTCTGATACATTGGCTTCCTCCCTGTCAAAAGCAAACATCTGTTGAACCCTAGATTGAAGTTCTTTCAAAGCCTAAGTGATATTTATTACCCAAATAAGAACCAGTTAAACAAGGACCTTAAAACCTTTTAGTCCTTGGAATAATTACCTCCCAAACTGAGTTTAAAATATTGATCAGAGAATTAAACTAGTATTAATGACACTGAAAATGCTTTTCAACTCAGTAAATAGAACTGCCTTGACTAAATTTTCATGATAATCCATAACAGTACCAATAATCTATATAACCTAAAGAACTAAAATAATGTGAAGAAATATTACATGAGAATAAGAGAAAATAGAAGTAGATAAAGGGTAGAGACCGACACATAATGACTTTCAATTACATTTCTATAATATGTATTCTTTTAGTCAAGGAAATGTTTTTTTTTAATTTGGCATTATAACTTTGGTAAGAATGTTGTTTATCCAGAGTGGCTAATTAAATGTAAAAAAATACACTTTTTAGTCTGTGGTCCAGATTTATAATCTCAATGACTCAGGAGGCTGAGGCAGGATGATCACAAGTTTGAGCCCAGAGGCAGCCTGCACAACTCAGCAAGACCCTATCTCAAAATAAAAATAAATAAGTAAATAAAGGGACTGAGGGTGCAGCTCAGCTGTAGAGCACTTGACTAGCCCTAGGTTAACAACCCCAAGTAGTGCAAAAAAATTTTTTTTAATTAAAAAATATAATAAAAAGAATGAAAAATGTATTTTTATGAACTCTTTTACCATATGCTTTGTCCTTTTTAAAATTTAGGTATGGCCTGGTGCCATGGTGCTTGCCCGTAGTTTCAGCAGCTGGGAAAGTGGACATAGGAAGATCATGGGTTCAAGACCAGAGGCAACCTACATAATTTAGCAAGAACTTGCCTTAAGATAAAAAAAAATAGGCTGAGTGTGCAGCTCAGTTGTGGAACACTTGCAGCATATATGCAAGACCCTGGTTCAGCCTCCCAGTACTACAAAATTAATTAATACATATATAAACAGATAAATAAGTTTAAAAATTACATGTGAATGATACACAGGCCTATTGTCAATATAAATTTTATAAATAAAGAGAAAGGGCACTCAATGATTTATGATAAAACAATAAGCCTTACATTAGTAGTGGTATAATTAGTATAAGATGATTTAGGAATCACTGAGGGAGTCACACTAAGAGCATAACAACAAGAGTGAGCACCCAGCTATAGCTGGCATCACACAAAACTATCCCAGAGTTGATCCAAATAGGAATAACTTCCTTAGAGTTTTGAATTATATATCACAAATCTTGAAATTTTATTGAAATCATAGATTCACAAAATACAAAACAAAGTTTTCCATGTTTCATCTGTAAGAACTAAAAAATGTTAGAATTCATCAAAGAAATATGAAATTAACTCTTAGTAGTAGCATACCTTAAATAGCCTTTAAATAAAACAGATTCAATATTAAGATAGAAGTTTTTGTATGAAATTGACTGTTTACTGGAGATATTGCAGGCACTATTATGACTTCTATAAACTGCTGGAAGATAGCAGCATTTTCCACGGATGACTTGTTAATACAACTCTTACATTCCAAATAAAAGATTTCAAACACAAAGAATAGACATTGTGTCATTTCCTAATACCACAGTGTGAGTTTAGAAAGTGATGAGTCATAAACGGAATGCATTTGTGAAAGGAATTACAACACACTTTATTGACTTTTAGACTATTATGTGGATATTATCTTTTATATTCCACAAAAAGCTAATTTCTAGACATTTAACCCATCAAATCTCTAGAATCTCATAAACAAACTCTAAAGGGGAGAATGTCAAACATCTTAAGTGCTATTGTTTTGTTTTCTAATCACACAATGTTGACTTATAAAATACATCCAGCTACAACATTACACCCACAATGTAAAGCTTTGCATTTTTCAGGTGTGCCTCCCACATTTTTGGCATTTTCCTCAAATGATGATAGCTACAAGATTTTTGTTTAGTTTTAAAATATAGGTGAGAATCATACAACTCAACAAATTTTCTTAGTTTTCAGGGTTCCGAATAAAGATTTGATAGAGTAAATATAGTTTGTTGTGGTTAGGTGCCATCTAGTAGGTATCCAACTCATAGTGACCCTACGTACAACAGGGGAAACACTGTCAGTGCTTCTCTGCTGTTCATAGCGTTTTCAATGGCTGATTGTATTTTGGGAGTAGGTTGCTGTGTCCTTCTCCCAGGCCTACAATATCTGGTGTTCCTAGGCTGTCTCCCACCCAAGTACTAACCAGGCCTAACCTTGCTTAGCTTCCAAGATCTGACAGTATCCAATGCCACAGTGCTATGGTTGCAGGCAAAATATAGTTTAGATACAGAAATTAAACATATAGGATACAGTCGCTTGGGTCACTTTCTTATCAGAAATAACTTGACAAGCAAAGAGGAATATTACAATTTTCAAAATCATTGCCCATTAAAGTTTAAAAACAATATTCTTAGTAAAATCAGGAAGCTGATCACAGTCTAAAATCATGATTCCAAGCTCTTTTTCATAATCCTCACATGTTAACGTACTTCTCTCTAGGAGCTATGTTTATGTTCCAGTTCAAGTTGATAGTTCTGGGTCTTTTCCGAGACTACTTCTGCCTTGCAGCAACTTATTGGGAAATCCTACTGTAAATTCTCAAATGATAACATGAAATAATTATATCATTACTGTATTATGCCAGTCCACGGTGATTTTTTTAAAAACCTGAAAATAGAGCATAAGATAGAGATAAACATTTTGCTGCTGCAGCTTTTTTGACTAGTCATTACTATTCCCAAGGGAGAATCATTAACTCTGATAATTTGCAGCTGAACATTCTCTTTTGAACCCTACATCACTTTTTTATGTAGAATTAATTTGTTTAAGCATGCATGATTAAGGCTGGGCGCAGGGGCAAAAGTCTGTAATCCCAGTAACTTCAGAGGAGAACATAGGAGGATCCCAAGTTTGAAGTCAGAGGCAGCCTGTGTAATTTAGTAAGACCGTATCTCAAGATAAAAATAAATAAATAAAATTTAAAAATAAAAAAGGATCTGGGGTGCAGCTCTGTGGTGAAACAATTGCAAAGTACACTTGAGAACTCGAGTTTAGTCCATTAGTATCAGAAAAAAGAAAAGAAAGAAAAAGAAAAAAAGATGCATTATTGAGAAGTGGGGTAATGGAATAAGGTAGTGATTAGAAATATATCAACTATTCTTTTGAGGAAACTCAGTATACTTGTAACCTCTTCTGTTTATTTCTTAGTAATACACATATTTCTTTTATTTGGAAGAATTACACTTGAGTTAGATTTTTCCATTATAGAACTTTTGGTAATGTTATTTTTGAATATTGAGGTTCTATTTAATGGAATCCCAGTTGCATCAGTAATTATCAAATTATATCAAAATATTATATCTAGTAGAGATAAGCAAGAGTCTGGGGTTTCGCTCAGCTGGTAGAGTGCTGCTCTGCACTCTCTGAGGAGCCAGGTTCAATCCCCAGCACTGCAAAAAACAAGAGAAGGACGTGGCAATCCACTCCAGAAACAATTCCAAAATAATCAGCCTTGGTAAACCCAAGGATAGTTATGAGTCTGACCGGACCCAAAGGCACCTAACAACAGAAATAATCAAAAATATAAGCAAATATAAATCATTTGGAATTAATTTATTTTGTGGCCAAAAATTTTATGTAATCATTTTTATATGCTACTATGTAAAATTTTGGTCACAAAAGTGACAAGTTTTCTTTCTTTCTTTCTCTTTTTTCTTCCTGGTAGGTGGGGATTGAATCCAGGGCCTTGAACACGCCCAGCAAGTGCTCCATCTTCATCTCATTTTTGTTTTGTTTTGTTTTATATTCAGTCAGGGTTTCCCTAAGTTAGGCAGGTTACCTGTTGCCTCAAATTTGTGATCTTCTTCCTTCTGCCTCCCAATGTGCTGGGATTAGAGGCTTGTGCTATGGTGCCCAGCACAAAAGTGACAATTTTTAAACATTAGATATCCCATGCAATCAAAGACATTTTTAGTAGCCATAGGACAAGCACATTTGCCTAGTAACAAAAACGGAAGTTACACAATTGATTGTATTTAAGATATTTCATTGTAGTTAGCCATTTTTTTTCCTATGTGGATTTCATAGGACACACTGTCCTCTTAAGAATTGAAAAAAAAATAGATGTTAAAAATCCTTGAAAAGTCAGGTCTAACTTAACAAAAGGAATGGTGTCAAGAATATATGGCAAGAGAGTAAGAGCCTTTATTTCACCTCACATCTAATACTTTCCAATTAAGAATCTTATTTACATATATATTGAACTTTTCCCTTGGAGAAAACTATAATAAGATAGCCCTGTATACTTTCACATACTCATCCACTCATTTTTGTTTAAGGATAAACCTGAAGATCTAGGCTAAATTTTCTCTATTGTTTGTCTTAAAACAGGCAGGAAATTAGGAGGTGATAGCACTAAGAAAAAAAGTATTTTGACTCTTTATATTTAAGAAATAATACCATGAGCCATGTTGAAAAATGTGGATCTAATAACATAATTTTAGGCAGTAAAGATCTAAATCATTGCTTGTTTTCTTTCACCTCAAAAGTTGATTCAAATATTCAAAAGAACTACATGGTGCACTATTCAAACCTCAACCCCAGTTAGAAATATTAGGAATGTGATTAGTTTTCTTTCTCCTTTTTTTTCCAGTAGTTGGGGTGTGGTTTGAACACAGGGCCTTGTACACACTAAGCAAGTCCTCTACCACTGAGCTGTATCCTAGCCCCTTTCTTTTTTTGAGACAGGGTCTTGCTAAGTTGTACAGGTTGTAAGTTGCTAAATTGACCTAGAACTCATGATCCTCCTGCCTCAGCCTCCTGAGTGACTTGGATTATAGGTGTTTGCCATGTTGCCCAGCTCTTTCCCTCTTCTTGAAGACCATTTTACCAGGCCATATGTCTTCCCACTTTGTAACTTTTCACAAACTTGATGTTCACTATCATCAGTACTTTATTCTGCTTTAAGCTAAACATCTTGAGCTCTGTTAGCCTTTCCACACTGACTTCATACACATTTAATTTATGATGTTACTGTTTTGAATCTATTTTAAACAGAGAAGAAAACCTCAAGTAACACTTTAAAAGAAAGAAAAAAATCTACTGCAACCTCACTAATGTTTACAGTTGGATGACTATGTCTTATTTTGTCTCTCATGTTGTTGGCAACCTAGTGTCATACATGATCTGACTGGTACTCTCACTTAGTTTGTCCAATCGGAATGTTGAATATGATCTACTTTTTCAGTAAAGTTTGGGTCTTTTCAGAAATCAGTAGCAGCAATATTTTATCCCCAACTGCATTTAATTTGTAAAGCCTCTCCAAATATATATGCTCTGAATTTTCTTTACATTTAGGAACAGAAACTCTATCTTTTTTTTTTTTTCCTGCTACTGGAGGTTGGGCTGGGAGTTAGCTCAGTGGGTAGAGTGCTGCGCTGCAGTCTCTGAGGCCCCGAGTTCAATCTCCAGCACCGCAAAAATGGGAGAAGGGCCTGGCAATCCACTCCCAAGGCAATCCCGAAGCACTCAGCCATTGAAAACCCTATGAGGGTCGCTATGAGTCAGATACCAACTCGACAGCACCTAACAACAACAACAACAACTGGAGGTTGAAACCAGGGCCTAGCCCTTGCATGCTCTGCAAGTGCTGAGTTGCACCCCCGACCAATTATTTTTTTTACTTTTTGAGACAGTGTCTCACTAAATTAGGAAGACTGCCTCTGGTCTTGAACTTGAGATCCTCCTGCCTTCACCCCCCAAGCCACTGGGATTACAGGCATGCGCCGCTATGCCTGGATAAACTCTATCTTCTTTATCAAAAAAAGGAACTGCTTTCAAAAATAATTTTCTTCTTTTTACTTATTTGTCAGGATATTAGATAGGGTGATTGAAGTTTTGGAAAGATGAAGTAAAATGATCTTTCGGGCCCTTTCCAAATAGAACTTTTGTTTTTTAGAGTCTACTATCTCTAGAGATTGCCTGCAGCCATAGCCCTGTGGCATCTAATCCCTTCAGATCTTGGAAGCTAAGCAGGGTCAGGCCTGGTTAGTACTTGGATGGGAGACTGCCTGGGAACACCAGGTGCTCTAGGCTTCCACAAGGCCCCAGGCAACCCACTTCCCAAAATCAATCTGCCATTGAAAACCCTATGAACAGCAGAAAAGCACTGACAATAGCATTTCCCCTGTTGTATGTGGGGTTGCTATGAGTTGGATACCAACTTGATGGCACCTAACAACAACAATATCTCTAGATATTATGTTGTTTCAGATATTACATAAAAGAAATATTTTAAACTCATCAGAATGCTACTTTCAGATTCTGGTGAGTAACATTTTAAAACTCTGAGCTTAATTTGACAATTTTTCTACATAAAATTAAGATCTACTTCTGAAAAAAACTCTCAAGGAGTATGCTAACTTATTGGTAGTATTCTATACATTCAAATATAATAATAAATTCTTGAGTTCTGAAAACACAATCTATGGACATCACATTTTACTTCTATCAGGAATTCGATTGTAAAGCATTAGACAAAAAGAGGTAGAAAGAGAGTTCTAGAAGATACAGCAAGCTCATGACATGAAAACCAAGGGTTGAATTTGATAAGGAATATCAAATAAAGAATCTCATAAAAGGAACTGAGACCTTGAAAATCTGCTGAAGTAGAGAGAGATAAGAAAAAGGTTATAGTGTGGTTAGACTCATTAAAAATCTTTTATTAAGCAAATTAAAAGAAACCTGAGAGAATACAGAGCAATGGGAGTTGCATGCTTTTTAACTTCAGAGGGGCTCCATCAGTCTCAGGTCACTGGCAAGACAGGGACCACAATACTTCAAAATTTCTAATGGAAAAAAAAAGTACAAAGAAAGAATAGCTAATTGAGGCAAATGTTTAGTTGTCGTTTCCCTGATTCTATTTCCACCTTAACAGATTCGTGATTCCATCTAACATCATGAGTTTCAGGGGAGGATGAGTCCTTCTATAGCTTCAGAAGTACATCTGTAAAACTCTAGGCAAATCAATCATTGGTTTCCCTTATCCAGAATGCATGGGATTGAAGGGTTGAGGGTTTTTTTTTTTTTTTCTCATTTCAGACATATTTGCATATACATAATATGATATTTTGGGGATAGGACCAAAGTCTAGACATGATATTCATTTATCTTTCATATACAAAATACCAAAATATACATAGGCTGAAGGTAATTTTATACACTATTTTCAGTGCACCTGTGTTTTGACAATGTCTCATCACATGAGATCATGTGTGGAATTTTTCACTAGTGGTGTCATGTAGGCTTTCACAACGTCTCAGATTTTGAAGAATTTTAGGCTTCATATTTTTGGATGACAGATGTTCAATCTATATTTTCCCCTTTGCCTATCACTGGTTTACAAATAAGCGTGAGCTAAGCTTCATAAATTAGCGACATATCTCCAAAATGTATACACATATGCAAAATTTTTATCTCTGAATAGTTCCATTAAACATCAATGTAAGTCAAATTGAAAAGAAGCTATAATACGATTTTATAAGACTGATTTTGTTTTGGTTTGTTTTGGTTTAGTTTGGTTTTCAGTTTTGAGACATAGTCTTATTATATACCCCTAGCTATCCTTGAATTCAGCCTCCTGGCTCCTGAGTGCTGGAATTAGAGGTGATAGGCTCATGTCTGATTTTTTTAATTTATTTGTTTATTTATTTATTTATTTATTTAGCTGTTCTAGGGGCTAAAACCAAGATCTCACCCATGCTTTGCAAGCACTCTACCACTGGGCTTCACTAGTCCATTTTTTCTTTTTATTTTGAGACAGGTTCTCACTAAATTATGCAGGCTGCCTCTGGCCTTGAACTTGCAATCCTCCTGCATCTGTCTCCCTAGTTGCTGGGATTATAGGCATGAGTCACTGCACCAAGCCCTGATGTCTTATTTTAAATGCAAATGGCTAAACTTGCTTCTGGAATTCAGGTATATTAACGATTTTTTGTTTGCTTTTACAGACATTAAAATCAAATTAAAAATGTAAAAAAAAATTACTAGTTAAATTACAGTCCATCTATAGTTCATGGATATTTATATAAACATTTAAAAACTTTTACATATGCCTATGTAATACATAATTAAACAGACTTCTTAATTAAAATATGGAATTTGCGTTAAACTCTAATATCAGCCCTGTAGGGAAAAAACAAAGGAGACAACAATTGAATTTATCAGTGACAAATGAGGAACAAACAAACTTTCTAGGTTTTTTTTCTTTCCCTCTTTTTTCTATAAAAAATAGCAACAGAAAGTCCCAAAAATAGATTGAAATAATATTTGGTTTGATACTTAATGCCACCAAACTAGTTAAACAGAAAGGAAATCATATGCTGTATTTACTTAGATGATTCCTGCCCTTTCTTTCTTGAGTTTTAAGCCGCTCAAATCAAATTAGCTTATATAAAATTGTATATATAGCAGTTAGTCAATGGTGAAAAATATGTGAATACATATGGTAAATGAAGCAAACTTAATTTCCATATCAGCAAAGTACAAACAATGTCCTGAATTTCAAGAACCCTGAACTAGAGATGAAAAGGAAAACATGCAAGAACATCAGTTATAGGTAATTAGTTTAAATGTAAATTCAGAAGACATATGGCAAGCTTAGCACAAATGAATAATTTTTAGTAATCAATATTCAACCTGAGACAGTGTGTAGGAAAATAAATGTTTCCCATACTTCTTGGGCTTTGAAAACATGATTCTTCTGCATGAATTAATTTCTACATGTTAAATAATTAATTTGAAGAGATGACAACCATAATTCAAATTAATTCCTGAATATTGCCTGCACTCTTAAAAATAGAATCATTTGTATAGAGAAATACATTAATGAAACAAGCAATAACTGATGAGCACTTTTAATACAAAATGTTCCGTGTTTTAACAAGCGGTACAAATACAAAATTAGAGCATATAAGAATAGAGAATGGACTGAAAGCACACAGGGCTGCCTGACGTAAAATCCACCAACATCCCACCAACATCTGCCTTCCTTGTAGACTAAAATTCTCCAATGATGCATCCTTCTTTTCTTAGTCATATAAAAGCATGTATTCTTCGCCTCAATTCTTTTTTTTATTAGAAATTTTTAATGTACATCATAATGTGATTCATTTTGACATGCTTTTCGTTGTGACAATTTTCATATATGCAATTTGATAAGCATTATTCATATAGGTTACCCCTTACCCTCCTCTATGTTTCCCCCCCCCTATCTAAGTTTCCCATCCAAGTCTTCTCTATCTTTTACTATATAGTATTTTTCTGTATGTCCTTGTGTTCCATTTCTGTTTAAGATAGAAACTTTTCCTGTAGTGGTCTTTGTTTCTATCTTGTTAGAACAATTACATGTGATTTTTAGTCCATTTATATTGACCTCATTCTTATCTTCCCTCCCCCCCTTTTAATGTGATCTGACCTTTGAGTAGGATTTTTCCTTCTTGTAATTTTGAGTCAGCTCCCTCATATGAGTGAGAACATGTGTTGTTTCTCTTTCTGAGCTTGTGTTCGTTCACTTAAAATAATTTTCTCTAATTCCGTCCATTTTGCTGCGAATGACCCTATTTCATTTTTCTTGATTGCTGAATAGTATTCCATTGTGTATATATACCATAGTTTTTTTATCCATTCTTCTGTTGAAGGGCACTTTGGTAGATTCCATATCTTTGCTATTGTGAAAAGCGCTGCATTGAACATGGAGATGCAGGTGTCTCTATGGTATGATGACTCATCTCCCTTTGGGTATATTCCCAATAGTGTTATAGCTGGGTCATATGGTAGTTCTATTTTTAGTTTTTTGAGGTACCTCCATATTGATTTCCATAGTGGTTGCACCAATTTACAGCTCCACCAGCAATGTAAAAGTGTTCCCTTTTCCCCGCAGCCTCGCCAGCATTTGTTTTTGTTTGTTTTATTGATCTTGGCCATTCTTACTGGTGTAAGGTGAAAGTCCTTTAATCACAAAGTCTAAAATACTGATTTAACACTCTGCTTTTGGGTGGAGAGTGTATTAACTCTGAATCTCAAATAAGAACAAAAATTTTGCATTTATTTTTATTGTTATAGCAAGTAAAATTCTGGGAAACCAAGCCATTTTGGAGGTCTGTGGCTCACAGAATCACCCTGAAATTCTTGTCTTTAAAGAAGTGAAACCCAAATGCAACACTCTAAGCTTCAACACTTACAAATAGAAAAAGAAATTCCCTTGGGCCCCTCCAAGGCCATACTTTTCAAACCATATTTTTAATTTGCTCTATTTTTGTCTAAGCCCTCAATAATGATTAATAGAAACCTAATTACCAAAATTTTCTATTTCAGTTTTTCAACATTTTTGCCTTGGTTAGACTCTATTCTTTTAAATTTCCAACTGGAAACCTGAAAAATAAATAAATAAAAATAGGCCGTGCTTACTTCTAAAAAGCTAATTGCATGTTTCACCCCGAAGAAGTAAACTAAACTAGGAAGTGTTTTCCTTCCATGGAACATACAAATAGAAACCCTACAAATTTCTTCACCTTCTTTTTTGTAAAACATTCTTCCTCTGGAAACTAAAGTAAGTCACTTATGTCCTATCATGCATTTTTCTTTATGTGAAAGGCAGAACTAAATGCAAAATGTTAGAACTTAATAATTAAGACAATTGATGATTAAGAGAGGGGTAGGTAGGTATATCCATAAAGCCAAAAGCATACATTAGAAACATTGCTGACTTTAATACAGCAAAAGTTTGAGCTGAATTGAGTATCAGTATAGATGTGTTGAGTTACAAGCAGTTATTCTTCCCTACATTAATTTCCTCTAAAAATATACCAGGAAGAAAACATCAGTCTAACTCTAATTGGGGCCTGTCATAATTGGATCTTCTCACTACTGTGAAAACTTTTTATTCCATGAAGCTTTGACAGATTTGCTATTAATGATTTGGTTCAGTATAAGGTTTCTCAAAGTCTGGTCCATAGGTCAAAACCACTGGCATATCCCCTGCGAGTTTATTAGAAATACAAAATCACAAGCACTATTTTTACTCACAAAATCAGAATATCTGTGGGTGCAGCAAGTTAGAAATCTTTCTTTGAATAAACTCTCTAGGTGACTGAAGCACACCAAATTTGAGAACCATTGGCTTAGTAGATAGCATCTTTTTATCAATGAAGATGGCATCTTCAAATTATTATTATTATTAGTAGTAGTAGTAGCAGTCATGGTCATATTTTTATAAGGGGTTTTAAGACTTTTTTGAAGTCTTATATACATACATATATAGTTAGGTTAGGTTAGGTTAGGTGCCGTCGAGTCGGTATCCGACTCATAGCAACCCTCATAGGGTTTTCAATGGCTGACTGTTTTGGGATTGCCTTGGGAGTGGATTGCCAGGTCCTTCTCCCATTTATGCGGTGCTGGGAATTGAACTCGGGGCCTCAGAGATTGGAGCGCAGCGCTCTACCCGCTGAGCTAAATCCCAGCCCGTATATATATACATACATACATACATACATATATATGTGTGTGTGTATATATATATATATTTTTTTAAAGTCTTAAAACCCCTTATAAAAATATATATACATACATACATATATATGTATGTATATATATATGTGTGTGTGTGTATATATATACATAAAACCAGAAATTCTAAATGTCACCTGTTATTATATGATTGAAGAAATTCATGCATAGTAAAATAAAAATGAGACTCTTCTTTCCAACCATTAAAAAATATATTATTCAAGATGCAAGACCCAAAATAATCTCTCAAACTTGGTGTTGTAGAATACATGTGACCCAAGAATATAGCAGGCCATATTATAATTAATAAATATATTTAGTTGCATGTTTTAGTCAGAGTATATGGTAACAGTTAAGTGATGAGGATGGTTTATTTGCTCTAAACCAGACTTAGCAATGTGGAATAATGAGAGTCTTTATAATAGGACAGTCCAAAAGAACACACTACACAATTGCCCATTGGACTTATTTAGAATCCCTTTTACTCTCAGTTTAACTCTTCCTATTTTTCTCTCAAAGAGCCAGTAAGACTTAAAAAATTAGGGAGCTGAGTTAAACATGACTATCATATTGAAAAAGTATAGTGAATAAGTGACATGCTCTGATATATTTAAATAGTTTCTATCTTCTCAAAGATCACAAGACAGATTGTTTTCCATGACTACTTTTCTAATGCCCAGTTCCCTCTGTAAATATTAACCTGAAGGGAGGGAGAATGCAAGTAAAATTTTAAATTTGAGTTCATCTATGTCTTTTACTCTGTTCCTGAATATTTCAAGTGTCACAAAAATTCCTCAGTTTGTTGGAAATTTGACCATGTCATTTATATCTCTTCCATATTAAATGTATGTTAGATAAGTAGAATACTACTACTAACATAATGCCAGTAAAGGACCACAAAAGGATAGTATTGATTACTTATTGGAACAAATTTTCAGCTGTAATGTGCTTTATAATGCCTGTCATACTAACATAAGTAAATGTGCCTTCTTTTTCTTTCTTTTTTTTTTTTTTACTTGTGTATTGAACCAACGGCTTTGCATATTATTTTTATTTTGCAATTGTTCTACCACTGGGCTATACCCCAGTCCATTTTTTAATTTTTTATTTTGAGTCAGGGTCTTGCTTACACAGGCTGCCTCTTTCCTTGAATTTGCAATACTCCTTCCTCTGCCTCCCAAGTAGTGAGGCTTACAAGACTGCACCACCTTTCCTGGCATGGCTTAATGTTTTGTAATTAATACTCTTTATTTTTGAACAGTTACAGGTTTATAGAAAAGTTGAGCAAAAAGTACATAGAGTCCCACGTACTACCTTATTTCCACCCAATTTCACTTCTAATGTATTGCATTTTTGTAATATATTTGTTGTAATTTATGAACCAATAATAATATTCACAATATTTTTAATTAAATCCAACAGTTTACATTAATATTCTCTTTCTGTTTTGTAGGTTCTATGGATTTGGACAAATATATAATGGTATGTATCCAATATTAGGTTATTATGTGGAACTACATGGCATATCCCCTGGTCTGGCTTAATTTTAAATTATATTAAATTGGTAAGGAAAATTTAAAATTCATTTGGGATAGAGATGGACGATCTCCTGCTTGCTTTTAATGAAAAATTAAATAACTTTTCTAGTAAAGCTGAGATTTATTATATGAAAATATAGAGCAGATGGTATAGTTTTTTAGTCCTACATCTTGTACTTGGAGTTTGTTTCAGCAGCATTGGTACTGATACTACCTGTAAGCTTCTGAAAAAGCTCTTACCACAGACCTTTTAAATAAGAACTTCTTTTTTAGTAAGATTCCCAGGTTATTCTTGAGCAAATTTTAAAATTCAAAAGCATCACTCTAAGCCAGCATAGTACATTTTCCTAGTAGGGCTTCAAATCAATGAAAAATTGGGTTCAGTTTCAGGTGAAAGGTCAGTATGTTAAAGGATAGAGGGTTCATGTCAGGTTCAGTTTTGTGCTTTACATGTAGGCAGCAGGGCTTCAAAACAAGCCTGATTCTCTGTAATGAATCTGTTGTTACTCAGTAATTTTTTTTAAATTTAAAATTGAAGCTAAACCTAAACCAGTGAAAAATTGTGTTCCGGTTCAGTTTTATTGTGCGTGTGTTGTTGTTGTTGTTGTTGTTGTTGTTGTTGTTGTTGCTGTTGTTGTTGCTTTTTATCATTAGCTACTTAAACATTGAAAAAATTATTTATCTAGCTACACATAGGATTAAAATTTAAAACTCAAACCCAATCCAAACCCAAACCCTCTAATTTTTAGCATATGAATCTGTACCCAAACATGAACCCATGTTTTGTAGGTTTGAAGCTCTGACATTACATAATATTAGACCTTGAGAGGACTTTGAAAATAATCTAGTCTGACTTTCTGACTTTCTTGTGAAATCTATATAAGATCTTCTTAAGCTTAAAGATTCTTGAAGAGAATGACCAGTTCATCATTTTCTCTCTGTAATTAGAAACTCAGAGCATTCATTAATGTTAACTGAAAGAGAGAGACAGAGACAGAGATAGACAGAGAGAAACAGACTGAGACAGAAACAGAAAAGTTGCAAAGCTAGCTAATCTGAAAGCTATAAGCAGAATCTTCAGAATTTTTTCCTATACGATGCTGTTTATGTTTTATTAGTTTCTTTGCCTTTCTAGATATAGTTTAATGTCATCTTTTTTAAGGGGACCAGAAGAAAAATACAAAGGAGAATAAAGTATTGGTATTGGGCTTTGATCCTAACATTAAAGAGTGCTTAAATGTGTACTCTTATTCTACAGGGTGTATTTTAGGAGGTAGGAATAGAAGTAGCATAGAAATTGGAGTATGAAATGAATAAATCAGAATGAGATAAAAGGTAAGATTTACAGACAGGTGTTTGGTAAGTAAATTTAGTAAATTTCCTTGTTGGTTTTATCTAAATATTCTATGTAATAAAAATAGCTAGTAAAGAATGTATAGATAGAAAATTTAACTCTGTATGTTTAAATTTTAAATTTCATGGTTTTACTATTTTTGTTTTCTTATTGCATTTGGTGAACTTTTAAAGCTTTTCAATTACAAAAATTTGATGTTTTCAATATGTGAGCATATAATCATTTTATGCCGAGTCTCAAATTTGTCGCGCACATCACAAGTTTTTATAACTAGGGCTTTTACTTAACTAAAGCACAACTTAAAAGAAAAGCTAAGATTGTCAAAAGTAAAGACATGACCTACTTTTCACTTTCTTCACTAAGATTGACACAGTATAGTGAAGATACTCAGAGTGCCTGGAATCATACAATTATTTAGCTCTAGAATTGTTAATGAATGACAGTTTTAAAAGACATCTAGCTATGATTTATGTATTTTATGTGTATGTTTAAATGTGCTTATAATGTGATACAGTAGTATTTTATTATAAAAGTAAATGTATGCAGATATACTTTGTGTGAAATTTTTATATGCTAGGCCTGTCTCTAATTCTCACACAAGTTATCATGGTTGCTATAAAGACTACCTTGGCTTCTTTGTTCTTATTGTTGGTAAGGAGAATTGGGACAAAGTAGAGTCTTAAAAGGTATTGGCAATATAGGACCACTTCTAAAATGTGTGAGGCCAATGAAAAATCCTTTTACTCTTGTCTAAACAATTGTGGATATGTGGAAATGTTCCTATTTTCTAACATCCTTGAAAATATACAGTTACATTATTCCTTATTTCCACAGACCTCAGGTCCTTTGCTTTCCTTCCTTTTTTTTTTTTTTTTTTTTGTGGTACTGGGGGTTGAACCCAGGGCCTGGCACTTGCATGCTCTGCAAATTGCTGGACCACTGAGCTGCACCCCTAGCCCATCTTTTTTTTTTTTTTTTTTTTTTTTTTTTTTTTTTTTTTTTTTTTTTTTTTTTTTTTTTTTTTTTTTTTTTTTACTTTTTTATTGAGACAGGGTCTTGCTAAGTTATGTAGACTGCCTCTGGTCTCGAACTTGCGATCCTCCTGCCTCTGACTCCCGAGATTACAGGCGTGTGCCACCACGCCTTGTCCTTTGCCTTCCTTAACGTACTTAAATTTTTTAACTGAAAAATATTGTTAGTGGATCAGTTAACATAATTATTTTAAGTAATATTGGCTAATGAAGAATAATTTGTCTGGAAGAACATCATTAAAAGAATAAGAAAGATCAAATAATGAAGATATTTCTAACTATTTAATTCTTGCTGTACATAGAATTCCCCATAATATAGAAAACTCTGGAAATAAGGTTTGCTAGGTTTATTTACTTTTGTTAACATGGATTTTAGACATCTGAATTTCATTCATATTATAAAAGAACAAAATTTTGTATTGTGGCGTGTGGTTTGTCTAGTTATTATGAAAGCAAAATTATAGAAAAATTTAAAATTTTAGAAAAGACATGTTATTGTATAAAACAACAAGATTTTTGATGACTTCCTGTCCTCTGGGAAACTTTAGTTCCTTAGTTTTTAAATGGCATTGGCATTACTATGATGTTGCTTAATGTACCATGAAATATCATAATAAATAATACATGCTGTCCCCCACATACTTGCAATAATTAAATATTATTGTTGCTTTATCTCTAACAGAAACTATATTTATATTTGATGATGACAACACAACTCTCCTTTTGATCCTACTGCAGATCCATCTTAAATCCCTTATTTGCATACCAATCATAACTTCCAAATCAATATATTAGGCTAAAACTTTGTTTGAAGTACATAGTTTGTATTCAGAAAGGAAATTAATAGCTCTCAAGCACTTTTGCTTTAAAAAGTGTAATGTTAGTGAAATACAGTAAAGTATTTTAAAATTTCTTTAAAGATATACTGGCACTAAATTCATATTAAATCCATTGGGAAAGAGCCTAACAAATCTGTATAGAGGGGTTATTTTTCATTAACTATTTTATTTTTTCAATATGTTTGTAGAAAAGGTAAAGTTAGAGAATCAGTTTACTTGATAGAGTTTTTCTTCTTTGACTTTATTATTTCCTAGGCTAGAGTTTGCAAAGTTTGGTTGCTTGCACATACATTAGAATTACTTGGAGTATATGTTAAAAGTGAAAATGCAAAAAACTAAGCCTGTTTAGAATTCTTCACTCAGAATTCTTGAGTGGAATATTCTGGAAATATATTTAAATAAGCCTTCTTGTTGATTCTTATGCCTGTTAATTTGGAGACCCATAGCTTTAGACTGTGTATGTATATAAATGCTTCTTAAATGTTTAGTGTCAAATATCTCTCTTTTTATATTTTCTGAAGGTATAAAGTATACATAAATTACATAAGCTCCTTGAAAGCCAAAGATAAAATCTTAGTTTATAAGTCTTTCGATAAAATGCGTATATACATATATTTAAATCCAAGATGCATCCTGGAGATCACAATCGCTACACAAATCCTGAAATGGTCCCGAATGAGGCTTTTAAAAATTAATTTTCATACTTAAACTGGTCACATCGCAAGAAATTTGTACTTTGTGAACTTCTTTCAGTATTGAGAAATTTATATGTTTTAAATTAAGAAAGAAGAACTCATGAACAACTTATTATAATTCTTCAGGCCAATAATGATAATTTCAGCAGATTAACTTGATAGCTTCTCAATTAAAAGTAAGTCACTAATATATAAATCAGATACTCTATATTTGAAGGAGAAATAACATTTCCACTTCTTCCTATCCCCCTCAATAGCACATAGGGAGAAAGAAGAAAGTTTTAGAAATTTATGAGAAATGACGGGCAATGTAAAGTTAAGTTTGAATAAAAATGTAAAAAGCTTGAGGTGTTTGCAAAAATCCTTAGGGGAACTGGTAAAGTGCTTATTAGAATTATTAGCTTTAAAAATTCCATGATAAGAATGTAAATCAAAGTTGGCTCTGGATTGCTTAGCCAGCAGAAAGAAGCAAACTCACAGTTTGAATAGTAGTCCTTTAGATAGAAAAATGAAACATGGAGAGACACAGAGAGAGAGAGAGGAGAGAGAGAGAGAGAGGAGAGAGAGAGAGGAGAGAGAGAGAGAGAGAGAGAGAAACAGAGAGAGAGAGAAGAAAGACAATCTAAAATGGTTCAGAAGTTTGGGGCAATCCATCCCCAATCAATTTAACTAATATAATAAACATTTTATTATTTAAATCAAAACTACATTCAAAACTACATTGAATGACCATACTTCCTCTCTGTAAAGTGTTATTTTTCTCAAATGTCTTAGCTGTCCCCCACTACTACAAATACCCAAGATAAAACACCTCTGAAGGAGGAAAGACTTATTTAAGTTCAATGTCAGAAGGTTCAGTCCACGGCTGCTGATCTCCCTTGTGTTTGGCCTGTGCTGACTCATTACGTCCTGGGGGGAGTGCATGACAAAGGAAACCTGTTCACATCAGGGCAACCAGAAAAGAAAAAGAGAGAGAGAAAGGACCCGGGTCCCCATGTCCCCTCACGCCTCAGTGACTGAACTTCCTTCCACTATGCCTCACCCTGTAAATGTTCCTCATTCTCCTAATAGTGCCACAGTGTGGTGACCAAAGTTTCTTCCTATGGCCATTTGGGCGATAGTCTAAATCTAAATCACAGCACCAATTATCTTTTTTCTTCCTTATGATCTATTTTGGGGCTATGCATAACCTGCAGCAATATATTTTCAAAGGCAAAATGCATTATTACAGTGTGTCCTTGTCCAGTTGTTGCTCAAACACTTATTTTCTGTGTTGGAAAAGGGCACCTTTGCATTCTTTGCATAAGTTTGTTTTGTATCAGGCCACTGGCCTGCAAAATTTGTGCGCCATTAGGAGCAGTTTTTATCCCCAGGCCTCACATAGGTCACTAGATCTGCTTCTGAGGCTGTCCCTCCTTGTGGTTATTATCTCTTTCACTTCTGACTTGTATACTCTTAGACTCTTCTTAATCAGAGGGCGTATATTTCTCATGCTTCTTATTTATGATTTTTTTTTTTTTTTGTGGTACTGGGGGTTGAACCCAGGGCCTTGCACCTGCATGCTTTGCAAGTGCTGGACCACTCAGCTGTGCCCCCAGCCCATTTTTTTTATTTTTACTTTTTTGAGACAGGATCTCACTAAATTTCACAGACTGCCTCTGGTCTAGAACTTGAGATCCTCCCGCCTCTGCCTCCTGAGCTGCTGGGATTATAGGAGTGCACCACCACGCCTGGCAACTTCTTATTTATTCTTTACCACCATTATCAACATGGAGTTTTAATTTATGTTTTACCTTGGTATCTCTGAAATATTTCTTTTCCTCTTACTTCTAATAGCCCTTTCCAGCTTATTGTTGTTCTTAGGTGCTGTCTAGTTGGTGTCTGACTCGTAGTGATCCCACATACAACAGAGGAAACACCATTGTCAGTGCTTCTCTGCTATTCATAGGTTTCCAGTGAAGGATTGATTTTTGGGAGTGGGTTTCTGAGTCCTTCTTCCAAGCCTACAGTATCTGTTTTTTCCAGGCGGCCTCCCATCCAAGTACTAACAAGGCTGGACCCTGCATAGCTTGCAAGATCTGAGGAGATCGGATGCCACAATGCTATGATTGCAGGCTTTTCCAGCTTATATCCTCCTTACTGGCTAATTTATCCCACAGTTGATGGAGTGCTGCTCTGCACTTTCTAAGGACCCAAGCTCAATCCTCAGCACTGCAAAAAATGGGAGAAAGAGGTGGCTATCTACTCTCACAACAATCCTGAAACAATCAACCACTGAAAACCCAATGATGGTGGCTATGATTCACATTTGACTTGATGGTACCTATCAACAACAGCAACAACAACTCTCAAAGGAGTTGACCCTTTTTAGCCTTTATAAAACTCAATTCATACCTAGCTCCATGGCTCATGCCAGCATCCTCTGCTACTCCAGAGAATGAGGCAGGAAGTGGAGACCAGAGGCAGCCTGAAAAACTTAGAGATACTTTGTCTCAAAATAAAATCACAAAAGGTTGGGGCTGGGGGTATAGCTCAGTGGTGGAGCACTTGTTTAGTATGCAGGAGGCCCTGGGTTCAAACTTCAGTATTAAAATGAATAAATAAAACTCAATTATTCCTTTTTTAAAGAAATTCCATTAAAATTGGCAATTAAAGTAGAAAATATGAAATTGTAGAGAGTTCTAGTAGTAGCACATATTAAAATTGGGCAAAAGCATCAAATATGTTTGGAATGAGCTGGGGAAAAGTGAGCATATAATAATTGCAAAAAGATAAAGACTTAGGTGTAAAATGGAAATGAAATGAAATTGGGTTCAATGCTCAAAAGTGCATTTACCTAAAAGTTGTCCTAATGCTAAAAGAACACCAGATTAGTTTAGCATGACTCTGGCACAAACATAAATAAACATTCTTTAAAAGTCATGCAGTGAGAATTAAAATTCACAAATCATGGAATATGATGTGCCTCATGGATGGTATGCATATGAATGCACACATTTATGTACTTAATTATTTTAACTGGGGTTTGAAATGAGAAAATAAATTGGAATAGTACTATTCTGCTTTTTTTTAACTACTGGATCAAACTTGGTAACATGTGTTCCTTCTTGCCTTTCTCTCCTTATGTTTTAAGCAGTGATGATTAAAACCAGGGAGGATGCAAAGAGACGGAATTATTAGGCTGGAAGAAGAAAAGTTGTAGCTACAGACAGTATTCAGGAGAGGTCCCTAAGGTAGAATTTGTATGCAAATATGCTTAGGAAATGAAATAGGCTGCCATATCTATTGAGTTTCTATTCTCAAATCTACCATCCATTCTTGATTTTAATATTTTTTCTAACATGTGGTTGTCACAGGCAGATAATTTGGACCTTTCCATATTCTGACATATCTGCTTTCTTCACATCTAGCCACAAGGTTCAATCAATTAAGTTTCATTAGTGTGTCTTCATTCAATTTTAGTGAGTTCACTGTGGCCTTTGTCGTTGGTAAGTTAGGTTAAGACAGCAGTCTATTAACAGCTGGTCCTGCCTGTATTCTTTTCCCTCACTAATATTCTCCTTGGCTATGCATTCCAAATTGGTTTTTCAAAATTCACTTTTACTCATATTACTTTTCCATTTAATTCTGTGCATGATTCACTATCACCTGCAATTTAAATTCTAAATTACCTGGTATTTCACAGAATTGTCTTCACTTTTGGTACCAGAATAAGAAATGTCTTTACTTGTGGTATCTCTGCAGCATCGTTTCTACTTTTAATCTCTTGGCAAACATCTTCCCAACCCTGAAACTCATTAAGACTCAACTCAAATATCACTTCATTTTATTCCCAGGGTTTAATATGATGTTGACCATAACTGAATTTCATGAAAATTTCCATTATGTGGTTTCCATTTCTCTGAATATAATCTTAAGACATTAGTTAGTTTCTCCTTCTGGAGGATAATAAGGAGTATTGGGATGTTTACCAAAAATGAGGTCAAATATTTGTAACTAAACTTGTCAAAATAACTTCTTCAAAATTTGCAAACATTAAATCTGTAATGTATATCTCTGTTTGAAGCCACAAACTTCATGCTGGATAAATTCACAAGTTGGATATTAGCTAATATCTTGTGTTATTTTAAAACTTAATAGACATATTACTATGTGCGTGTTTTTCTTAGTTCTCCAAACAAGGCAGTGGTAACAACCAATTGCAAAATCATCCTTCCACAAGTGTTTTTCAAATATGTTGCTTTTATATGTGTATAAAAAATTAAAAAGAAAAACATATGCCCTTAAGATACAAAAGAAAAGTATAGTCCTCTGCTGAAAGAACATCTCCTACCTACTCCATGCATTGCTCAATAATGGAGGATAACTCTATTACATTAGCACCTATCTATGTGTTCAGATCTGAAACTAGGAATTGTGGGCAATATGATTCTGGGTGGATAGAGAAAACAATGTGAATTTCTATACAGTTTGTGTGGTGGTGGTTGTTGTTAGGTGTCACTGCGTCCAAATCCAACTCACAGCAAACCTACATACAACTGATGAAACACTATTGCCAGTGCTTCTCTGTTTTTCATAGGGTTTTCAATGGCTGATTGTTTTTTGGGATTGTTTTTGGGTTGCTGGTTTCTTCTCCCAAGCTTATAGCACCTGGTGTTCCCAGGCAGTCTCCCATCCAAGTATTAACCAGGCCCAACCATGCTTTGCTTCTGAGATCTGACAGGATTGGACACCACAGTGGTACAGCTGCAAGCCATTTTGTGTGGTAAAACAAAATTTTTCAAGGATTTCACTATTCAATTTCATCCCTCCCCTTTTTTCATAGTTCAATACATATAAATTCATAAAAAGTGTTAGAATAACTGGTCTGTGTGAAAATATACTGAATTTCAAAATATTAATTTGCTCATCTGTCCTAGAACTATATTACAGTCATCTTCACTATCTCCTGCTTGATGTTTATATTCAACCTCCTATGTATTTATCATTTAAATGAATATTTATTTTTGTGTTATATTCTCTTATGTTTAAGGCTCCACATAGTTATATATACTAACTTGGATCCATCCTTCTCTTAACAATATATTGTTGTCCCATCATTTTGAAGAATATAATCCCAAATTATTTGATCACTTTTGTCTTTTCACTGAAATTTTCCAAAAAACTATCCTTTCATGCTGCCTATATTTTAAGACTTTCAATTGTGCATTTCAATCTTATATTAATCTCTCAAAAATTATTGCTAATTCTTCACACCTTTAAGTTTGTGGAGGAGGTAGCAGTGCTAATTTCTTCTTCTTAGAAACTCTTTGAACATCTTCAACAGCTTCCCTTCTGACCTAGGGGTCACCCAGGCAAGACTAGCTATCAAAGATTATTTTCAGGAAGTGGTACTTTGATTTAATTTCTAAACTGAAGAAGAGTTCACTAGTAAAAAATGGGATCAGGGGTTAATGTATTCCAAAAATGTAGAAGCTGTAAAGATTCTGAGAGGGAAAGGATGAAGTGTTTATGGAAATCTGAAATAAAGCTATGCTCAAAAGAGTATGAGCAATAACATGAAGGAAGACACCAAATGGAGTGGGAATGATAAGAAGTGGCCAAGTTGAACTAAAAGTCAAAGGATAATACCACTAATTAGGATTTATGCCTATAATCAATGATGTTGAAGTTGTTTAACAAAGGACAAACCATGATCAAATTTTATTTTTAATATAAAAATAGTGTTTTCTATGTGAACACAAAATGAAAGATGACAAAAAGTGGCATAGAAACACCAGGGTAAATAGGGGCTATTCTGACAAACAGTGATGGTAGTAAAACAGAGGGAAGCAGAGAATAGTATTCAGAAGGTAAAATTGACATACTTTGTGATGGGACATGAAGAACAAAGAGATATCAAGGATGGTGTCTACATATGCATAGAAAAGTCTCATTTTCTTAGAAAGAGAATATTGGAGGAGGAGTAGGTTTGGAAGAGAAGATCATGGCCTCATTGTCAGAAATGGGGAGAGCTCAATTAAAGAGTCAACATATAATTCTAAACTTCAGAGGAGAATAATGCAAACAAACATGGTGAGAATTATAAAGATATCAAAAATTAAATTAGGTTATGAGTTTAAATATAATACACACTGTATTGAATAGTTCATGATCCACTAAAGAG
>VMDO01025295.1:0-28467 GCA_007922755.1 Pedetes capensis
TGCAATAGACTATGAATGCTGCTATAGTTACTATAGTTACTTTTTAAAGAATGTAAATAACTATTGTTCTACAATGAATATTTGCCAAGATTTTCACCTAAATTTGATAAATTAAATTAAGTTTTTTGCAAGTGGAATATCCTTATTGTTATGTTCCCTTTCTTCTGGTTACCTATGCATAAATCAACATATTTTTTAAGTGGCTGCTTCCATAAAACTGCATTTTCTTCATTAATCATCTTTTCTGACAACTTTGACTTTTGAGAATTACAAATGCAAGTAATGGATGTCATTTTGATATTTGCTTTCCAACCAGGAAAAATTTAGAAATAATAAAGAATCCAATTAAATTTAGGCCCTAGGTAAAAGTCACTGACACAATATACAGGCATGAGCTTCATTTATATCTCTTAACTCTATGAAATCTTGAAAGAGAATGGTAATCAGTGCTAAGACTATGTTTGCCCAAGGAACTGTGACGGTGCAAGGAAAGGAACAAAGAAGGAGGGGAGAAGGGCATGTTGTTGTTAGGTACCCACAAGTCGGTCCGACTCACAGTGACCCTCATAGGGATTTTCAATGGCTGATTGTTTCAGGATTGCTTCAGGATTGGATTGCCATGTCCTTCTCCCCGTTCTCTCATTTTGCTGTACTGGGGATTGACCCAGGTCCTCAGAGAGTGGGGAGCAGCACTCAAACGAAGGAATAACAACAACAAGGAACTGAGAAGGTGCGAGGAAAGGAAAAGCTAGGGAGGGGAGAAGGGCATGGGAGGTTGGAAAAGGAGAGAACTATACTTTCAGGAATTTGAAAGTTTTCACCATAAATAATTGATAAATATATGAGATATTTAATCTAATTTAAACATTATACAATGTATACATTTATCAAAATTCAATAAAATGTACAATATATATTGCACAGCTTTATCTTGGGCTTGGCATTACTTAGTCTTAACTGAGGAAATGCAAGATACAAGATAAAACACCTATCTTGTGAAGAAGTTTATTGGGAGTAGTAATGGGGGTAGGGGGATAGTGGCATAGCGTTTATTTCTCTTTTCATCGACATTGTGTGTATACATGTATTTCCGTATTATACTAAAACAGAATTTGATTAAGTCTTCCCATCGTTACTCAGTGTATCGTCCACATTCACCTCTGCATACACATTTTCAGTAGCCTTAGAAAACCAGTATTTAGGCCAGGTGCAGTGGTGCACGCCTGTAATCCCAACGGCTTGGGAGGCAGAGGCAGGAGGATCATAAGTCCGAGACTAGAGGCAGTCTGAGTAACTTAGCAAGACCCTGTTTCAAAAAGTAAAAAATGGGCTGAGGGTGCAGCTCAGTGGTCGAGCACTTACAGAGCATGCAAGCACGAGGCCCTGGGTTCAACCCTCAGTACCACAAAAAAAAAAAAAAAAAAGAAGAAGAAGAAAAGAAAACCAGTATTTGATACTGATTGTTTTCCATTTCACATATTTGTTGGTAATATTTACAAAACGGAAAACCTTGATCTTTACAAATTAAAAATTAAGCAGTAATGACAGATTCTGAAGAATGTAAACTGCTGTACTTTTGTGCATGATGCTCCATGTCTTGATAATATGATGTTGTTGTTGTTGTTAGGTGCCGTCAAGTCGGCATCCGACTCATAGCGACCCTCATAGGGTTTTCAATGGCTGACCATTTCGGGATTGCCTTGGGAGTGGATTGCCAGGTCCTTCTCCCATTTTTGCGGTGCTGGGAATTGAACTCGGGGCCTCAGAGACTGCAGCGCAGCGCTCTACCCACTGAGCTAAATCCCAGCCCCCTTGATAATATACAATGTACAATAATGGTGTGTCAATAACTTACACTTAAGTAAAACACTTGCTTGTTTGATTTGGAGCATCTTAAATGAAACTTGTGTCAATGTCATTCACAGACACAATGTAAACTGCCTAAACTTTACTGACAATATAAATAATATTCAATCAGTTGGTACTTTCACATTATCTTTTAAGAAACAGAAGATAATTTTTATGGCAACATCTTACTGTATTTAGTTTTTTCTTGTAGAACACTAATATGTTTACATCCTTCCTTTAACTTATCTTTGATTGGAAAAAAGAAAAAGTGGTCCCCAGATAATACTTACAAAACATCAAATACATGGTAGTACTAAGCAAATGCAATCCACAACACCTTCCAAGGTGCATACTGCATGAATAGCATCACTATCCCCAGCGCACTGAGGCAGCCTTCTCTCTAATATGTGTTTTGATCTGAGTCGTCATATTCAATGATACACAGTAAAGATTTAATTCCAATATGGGTACACTCTAAATTTCATTATGTCAGCTGGTACTTTCAGGGATGAGAAAATAGAAGCGTTATGCCTTTTTAAATCTGCAGCCTTTTTATTCGGCAGACTGATTGACAAAGCTAACCCATAATGTCCCATCTTGCTATGCAAATATTTTAAAGTACTGAACTGAGATTAGAATTTTTTTCTGTTGTTCTAACTAGACTAGTTTGTAAATACCGCTTATTTAGGTTGCACATATCCTGCTTTTAACAATGAGAATGGACATATTTTTGTTTCACTTTTAATAGAACAAACACCGTAATGTTTACCTAAGTATTCACAGTCTTAACTGTGGGAAGGTTTTATATTATTGAAATTGAGAAGAGGGACTAAAGGTTTAGGAACCATTTATTTTATAGAGACTAAAAAATAGGAGACATAGGTTCTTGGTTTAAGTGAAGAAAACTATTCAATGAGAAGCATTTTTTCTTTATAGATTTACATATATACTTTTAAATGTATATATACTATTTCAGAGTTGCTGAAACTTGAACATATGTCAGTTAAAAATGTTTGTTCTAGACCAAGGAATCCCATTTCTAAGAATGTGTCCACAAAAAACCATAAGAGAATTTTCACTGGAGCATTATTTGTTACAGTCAAAAAAAGTTTAAACAATTTGACTGTCTGTCAAATGAAGAATGGATAAATAAAATGTGGTGTATATAATACATGGGAATGCCACTGGACCCTAAAAAGGAATGAAGTGTTGACATCTGGAGCAACTTTGAGAACAGGAAGCTAAGTGAAAGAAGCTAGTCATAACAGATTATTATTATATAATCAGTTTACATGAAATATCCAAAATAAGCAAATCCAGAGAGACAGACAGTAGATTAATGTTTGCCTAGGGCTAGAGGAGGGCTGAGGACAATGAGGAATGATTGTTAGTAGGTATGGAGTTTCTTTGGGGGATGATAAATATATAATTGACTGTGATGATGGTTGTACAGTTGTGAACATAAACTAAAAACATCAAATTATATTGGCATAAATATTGTGACTCAAAGCTACTTAGATAAATATTTGGTTAAGGATTTTATTCTTCTTAATTTTACCCATTCTTTGACAATTTAAGTAACTTTTAAACTGATACATAAAAACATAAAAATTATACATATGAGGTACCATGTGATGTTTTGATAAATGTACACATTGTATGATATTTAAATTAGGTTAAATACTTCATATATTTATCAATTATTTACAGTGAAAACTTTCAAATTCCTTTCTTTTAGCTTTTTGAAATGTACAGTATGTTATTGTTATCTACAGTCACTCTGCTATGCAATAGCACCCTAGAACTTCTTGCTGTTATCCAACTGTAACTTAGTACTGAATGATCAACCTTTCCCATTGCTCTCTGTTTGTTACTCTTCTGAGCCTCTCTGGTAACTCTGTACTCATCATAGTGGGATTTGCAACAGAAATTTTAATACAGAGAAATGATTTGTGTGACCAGTGTGTGTGCATTTATTTTTAAAAAGGTTATTTTGATGAAGACTGAAAAAAAACGTTCATTTTGATTTCAAGGTACCTAGGTGACTAGCTGGGCTGGGATTTCGCTCAGTGGGTAGAGCGCTGCGCTGCAGTCTCAGAGGCCCCGAGTTCAATTCCCAGCACTGCAAAAATGGGAGAAGGGCCTGGCAATCCACTCCCAAGGCAATCCCGAAGCACTCAGCCATTGAAAACCCTATAAGGGTCACTATGAGTCGGATACCGACTCGACGGCACCTAACAACAACAACAACAAGGTGACTAGCTAAATATCCACCTGTTACCTGAGGTAAAGGAGCCCTGTGGGCTAGGGTTTAGCTTAGTTGGTAGAATGCTGCTCTGTACTTTCTGAGGACCCAAGTCCGATCCTCAGCACCGCAAAAATGGGAGAAGTGCATGGCAATCTATTCCCAAAGAAATTCCAAAACAAGCCACTGAAAAACCTGTGAGGGTCACTATGAATTGGACGTGACACCTATGCCGGTGGTGCTATTTTCAGCTTTCAGCGAGAATCTCTATCATATTGTTTTCTCTCAGTTGTCTTCCTTATCTGAAAACTCCTTCATACTGACTCTGGATTTTATTACAGGGAGCAACCTTTTGTAAGTTCAAAGCCAAGGTCATGTCCCTTCAGCTCAAATCTGGGCTGGAGGCATAAATCTTTCAGAAAAGATCCTTCTACACTTGCATCACCAAAGACTCCTGACACATGTCACAATGAAGCAACTTTCATTAAGTTACAGCATTGAATGCACCTTCATTTGATGGACTCTGAAAAATTGCTCTATCTTTCCCCATTCCCATGGCAGCTGTCATCATGTCACAAACAGAGAAAAGTTTAAAATGAAAAAAAAAAAAAAAAAAAGCCTTTTGCTTTCCCAAGAGTTGTCTCTAGCAGCAACAATACAATACACAACGTTACTAAAGGGAAATCAACAGTAAGGGAACCCACAGGGTGCATATATTAGAAAAGGCAGCATTTCACTTTCATAAACCACAGGACAAAAGAGAAACAAACAAGAGAGGATATTCCTTGTCTCTAGTATACACCTCTATGGTTTTGAAGAATCCATCTATCCTAGCTAAACTATTAAAAATCTGTTACTTCAATGTCTTTGAATAACTAACTACAGAGACCTGGGTACCAGGCCAAGCTGTATCAGATCAATTTAGTACAGAAATATTTAGTACATACTTATTTGCTTGACAGGGTGACAATTTTAATACATTTCCTTTTCTGATTTCAAGTAATAATACAGTGAGATAAAAATGAAAGAATTACTTAGTTATAAAATTCACTGTGGGCTAAGGAGTTCCAACATGTCTTTATCCTTCTTACTCAAATGTTATCTGTGGTCCAGCAAGACTGACATCATATAGGAGCTAATTACAAATTCAGAATCAGAAGTCCCATCTGCATTTTCACACACTACTGTTTAAAAAGCACTGTCTAATTTTCTACTAGTGTTACTATCTAATGTTTGGACTCTTGAACTACTGAAATAATAAATTCCTTACTATCAACAGTCATTAAGTCATATTAATACAAGAAAAGAATTGTAATACAAGACAATAAATATTGCAAAATAAATATTGCTAACTTAATTAAAATCCAAACTACAAAACTTCAGATTTGTCATATGAGAAGTACGTGTAAAGCCTTAATATTGATGCCAGGTTAAGATATATTCTAAATCCATTGGTATTTATGACTATATCATTTTTTAGAGTCTCTGAGGAAAGTACAACCACTGTGTTAATACTGAGTACAGATTTTTTAACCTTAAAATACTACATCAGCCAGGGACCATGATGCATGCCTATAATTCTAGTGATTAGGGAGGCTAAGGCAGGAGGATTGCAAGTTCAAGGCCAGAGGTAGCCTATGCAACTCAGTGAAACCCTACTTCAAAGTAAAAAATAAAAAAGGGGCTAGGGATGTGGCTCAGTGGTGGAGCACTTAGGCAAGGCCCTGGGATCAAACCCTTGGACTATAAAACAAAAACTACATCAATTTGAAGGATGCTGCATCTTTGTATAATAAGGTCAAGTTTCTAGACCATAAAAGCTAACTATCTGGTATTATGCTTGCAGGTAATATACTTCATACTTATGAGGTACCTTGTGTGTACATGGTGTGTCTGTGTGTACCTCCACACAACCACAGGCCATCTTGCACAGTGTAACAATGTTTTAGTTAACAACAGAACACATATATGACAGTATTCTCATAAGATCATATTGTCTAGTGATTTCATAGCTATGTCAGTGTGTGTAAGTACACTATGTTTGTATAATAACAAACTGCCCGATGTCTTTCTCAGAATATAGCCCTGTCATGTGATTATACATGAACATATGTGTGCATGGAGGTGGGGTTTAGCTCAATTGGTAGAGTGCTTCTCTGCTCTCTCTGGTGTCCTAGGTTTAATCTCCAGCACAGCAAAAATGAGAGGAGGACACGGCAGCCGACTCCTGAAGCAATCCCAAAACAACCAGTTATTGAAAACCCTGTGAGGGTTGCTATGAGTTGGACCCCACTCAATGGCACCTAGCAACAATATATGTGTATGTATATACAAATAACTTGTGTGTATTTATATACGTACACATGATATATACACAATATACATGATGTAATAATAATATATATAACTGCTTAGGCAGGCTGCATGTGGGCAAAATCCTGTATTAGCAGATAATTTGCCTGCCCACTAATGGTGAAATAAACCCTAGTACTCTGAGTTTAATTAAGGGAATGGAGCTGGAAAGCCACTGAGCCTGTAGGCTCCAAAGAGTAATCATCATTCTCCCTCACCATTTCCTAAGATCATGGGGGTCAGGACCAATTTACCAAAAGCCAGGGCTAATGTTCTTTAGTCATAAGCACTACCAGTGTGGGTCTTCTGAAAAAGTGATATCAGACACCTACACAATTGATCACTCCATAGTTCTCAGCACTCAGGTATCAGAAAAAAGACAAAGCTGTCATTTACTCAGTACCTCCCTCTAACTGGCTACTTGAAAACTTAGGTCAGATCCTGAGTTACCCAAGGGATATGAGAAGGGAGAAAAAAAGTCAATAAACTTGGGAGAAAGAAATTACAAGGCAGACAGACGCTATGTATTTTAGTACCGATTTTCTTTTTACACACTGAAATAGAAATAGGGCATTCAAACTCCTCTGAGCTTAGTTGCTATAATATTTACTTCTAAATTATTATCTTTAATAGTAATAGCACTTTGTAGTTATAAAATATCTTGTTCCAAAAGGCTCAAAATGTTTCACTGCCTATTAATTCAACTCTACTTAAGACCATATCCTAGGGAGGGATGGCTGTATCTAGAGAGTTACAAACAGATTTAAAAAATAGTTTCATCAACTCAATCATTTAAAGCAGGTGGACAGGAAAACACCTAAGAAATGAGTGATGTGTTGAGTAGGGAGGGATCTAGCTTTGTTCACTGAAAGAAAAAAAAAGAAGCCTTAGTAGCTTCAAGGCCTAATAACATAAGCCTACCATCAAACACAGAGTTTGCCCCAATTACTTCATCATTTTAGGCCTATATAATTTGGGGTTCACAAAAATATCTGGAAAACAGTTTTGTTCCTCTGCTTCATATGGCCTACGTATCTTAGATACCACAGACACATGTTCATGTGTAGGAGTCAAGAGAAGAAAGGGAAGTAGTTAAAAACAGAGAACAGCCACTGTATATTTGGAGGGTGCCTGTAGAATGTGTTCTTTCCTTTCCTTCACAGACAGACTGAACATATTTTTATAAGGCAAATGTGATTATAGCTTGTTTATATGAAAGCAATGCTGGAGATGGATAACCTGGAAATTCCATCCACTACCCAGGAACACAAGGAAAATGACCATGCTTAAACACCAAAGCACTGCATTCCTTGTTCTTTTATTTTTTATTTTATTCTAAAATGTCTAGTGAAAACTAAATAGAACTTAAGACATGTCTTACAGCAAAAAACAAGTGGAAATTAAACTATCTCTTCTATCCTACAAGTGTGATAAAATCATGTGCCGATTTTCTGTACTTTCCTCATTAGTGGGTATCCATTGAAAGTTTTTTTTTTAATTACCAACTTATCCCTTTCAATGGTACTATAATTCATGACTGGCAACTTTTGAGGTTATGCTAAAATTCAAATATTAAATATGTTAGTAAAAGAAGTAACTACAATTGTACTTTAATAACCAAAATTATTTAGGTATGGTAAAATATGTCTATCCATTGGATCCGTGTCATTACCTTCACACTACTATTAGTAAAATATGTGTTCTTAAATCTGACCACTACAAAACTGATAACTAGAGAGACATGTTCTTGTGGGTGTTGTTAGGTATCATCGACTTGGGTTCAAGAGTTATAAAAAAGCCTTGTAGGAATCCTACTGTGCTTTGCTTCACTCTCCCCTTAGGTTTCTCTCTAAAAGTACACAGAAGAAATTGTTAACACACTTTTCCTTTTTCACATGGGAGTCTATGCCAATTCATACTGTGAACCCCAACGTTTTCTTCTGCAACTGAGAGATCCCTCAAATATCTTACAATAGAGGTTGAAAACTAGATGCATACAGGTTTGATACATGTGTTTAGCTTTCAAACATTTGGAAAATAAATTTGAAATTTGTGAGATGTGACAAGATGGGCCCATAATCCTACACGGCAACAGGTGTTGGTGTGGACACTTACACATAGTTATGACCACGTTCTGTGGACTCCCTGTTGTCTGACAACTAGTCTTTCTCACCCATGTTTTCACTCTGTTTTTTGCTGGTCTTTGATTTGGGTTCTCTGACTCTCCGGAGAGTGGTAGCCTCAAGTCATGGGCATAGAATCTGATAGGAAATCCAAGAGTTAGGTATATATGGAGTTTTGGAATCCTAGGTTCCATTCCTAGTCACACCACTCTCCCATAGGTAAGACCTTGGATCTATTAGAAGAAAATCACACCAGAACTGTAGATTACTTCAATGATTCCATGTCACCATTTCCCTACCAGCTAGGGTGGCATCCTTCAAGACAGAGGAAATAACCTAAGTCAGTGTCATTGGTGAAGGGTCACAGAATATGCCAACTCAAAATATGCCAGTCCAGTACATTAAACCAAAATTATGGGAAATCATTGATTTGGACTGAGCTACTACACTATCCCCAAACAGACCACACCAAACCAAAATGAAGCCATGCATGATAAATACTACAAAGCAGAGCTCCAAATAGACCAGTTTTTCCAGACAAAGGATTCCAGCCTACCTGAGTCAGCATAATAAGGAAATTCTATCTATTTTAAACCTTAAGAAAAAGTTACCCGGAGTGATCTGATGCTAAGTAATAAGTTTATTTATTTTCTATTTTTCTGTTTCCTTATTCTCACCTTACGAAACCCATGGTTTATTCATTGCCTGGGAGAAATTTGAAATCTATTTTGTAGAATGACGGCTGTGGTGAATTATAAATTACAAACCAAAACCAATGAGACCTATAACTAAATTTGTTGTCACTTTTGCCTTTTGACAAAAATAAAGATTATTTTAAGCTAAAGACACTTGAAAAACAGTAGTACAAGAATACCATGACTTGCCTTTTTCTTTTTAAAGGCAAGAGATAAAACTCCTATGTGAAAGATATCCTCCCTAAACCAGTAGAAAGAAACATTGTTATCACCAGACAGAAGCCAATGCCTGGGGAATTGTGCACAACTGACATTGTTAAAGTGGTTCTTATCTTCCTTTAGTATGCCTATATATTTTAGTTACTTTTCTATATTGTTTCTCTTTATTTAACCTAATAAACAAATGAATAGGTTTTGCCACTTCTTTGGGTCTACATTTTTCTATGGGCGCTCACAGGTACCTAGAAAAAACTGATATGCTTTCCATGTTAATCTGTTTTATACCCATGTGATACTCAGGCCCAGCCAGAAGATGGTAAAGCCTCAATTCTCCTACACTATCTCAAGATCTGCTACCTTCAAGAATCCCTTCTAAAAATGCTTATCAAAATTCTTTTAAGTTTCAGATCCAAACACAGTTTTGTGCTAATTATACCTAAAAAGCCATGCATTTTATTTACTACTTTTATTTTTTTTCTTTAGCATATTAAAAATGTCTGTCTATAAAGCTGCCAAATATTCCACCACAGAAATTCACCTCACACTTTGGGAAAGTGCGAACTTCAAGGTTTACCAAGACATGTATTTGTAGAGGAATTTTCAGACCTTTAATCAGACTCTCAAACATGCTCCTAAGTCTATCTTCTAGATTTATTTTGAAACTGAAGACTGTCATATACTAAATGAAGAATGCTTCTCAACTGAAATATTTTTGCTTTTCACTTTACGTAAACATCTTCAGTAGTATTCCCCTTTTTTTGAAAAGTATTTGGGAAAAAATTCCATTATTACCAATGTTTCATTCAGTCACAATCCTTGATGAGCATTAAATATTTGCATGAGTCTTATTTTAGATGTACACATACACACATGCCTGTCAACCTAAGATACTGTTTTCCTTCTAATAATTTTAAAGTCATTTTTAAAGCTTTCACATCCTTTATTTGTACTTACATGCCACAAAAGGTACTTTGAACAAGAAATGTAATACTACAAGAGAGGTTAACTACAGTAATCAACTGGATACCCTTAAGGATTCCTTCGGGGACAGGGGAATTCAGGAAAGGACAGTGTCAGTCCAAATCTGTTGCTATTCTTTTCTCTAAGCACACCGCCAGACAGCTAGATGAGAGTCAGAGTCACACACCTTAAATTACCAGATTCACACTCTACACACACATCATAAAGATGCCAGAGACTATGTTTGAACACATGATTTGTTCTCTTCTTGGAGATGGTGGTTGTTTCACCACCAGTGTCAGGCATGATGCCTGTGTGGGGGCAGCTTTACCAATCTGCAAGAAACACAAATATGCACTGAATTCTAACCAGCTCAGAGGCAACATTTTTGAAAATGACTATGATCAATTAGTGGCATGACTCATTTAGATGTCCAGAAGACAAGCGTATTTATCCAATGCTTGGGAGACCTAATTGTACTACTCTGGGCATGATGCTAAGTGGAGGACAACTGAATTGAAATGATTGCAAGAAGTCATTTAGTATCATGGTGCATTGCATCCTGTATTGTTATTAAGAACTTTAAATTTATTTCCTGAGCAAAGGAAGTGATTTAATAAAAATTCTTCTCCTGGGAATCAATCTCCCAACCCAATCTCCTAGGACAACTTATAGATAAATGGAGGGAGGGATGTTGTTTCTGTTGGGTGCTAATGAATCAGGTCTGACCCATGGTGACCTTATTTATAAGAGAACAAAACACCCGCCAACACTGTGCCATGTCCGGCACTATGTCAGTGCTTCTCTGCTATTCACAGGGTTTTCAATGGCTGATTATTTCAGGAGTGGGCTGCTAGATCCTTCTGCCATTTTTGTTGTGCTGGAGATCAAATCCAGGGTCTCAAAGAGCTCAGAGCAGCACTCTACCAATTGAGCTAAATACCAGCCCCAGAGGAAGGGATAGTAGATCCAAAACAAAAAAATTGGGGATAGGATCATGATAGTTTATTAGCAACCTGTACAAATGGCTACAGAATTCCCACAGATATTTGTTTACCAACATTTACCAAACACAGAATATCCCTGCACATATCTCCAAAATTCCTCATTAAAATGAGGCACTCTAACTCAGGTGCCATAATGCCCATTTCATTTATGATAATTATATTTTTAAAGCTTGTCAGCCAGTACAGTTAAGGGCTAAAAGCATTTGTTTTTCTCTGTATCTCTTCATTCACTCAAATCTCTTAATCACAGTAACTAGCAATGCCTGTGCCAACTCTTTCAGAATTAGTCCAATGCCCCTACACTTGCTATTTCTCACTCTCTCAGCATGATTTTCCTTTGCAGCATGAAACCACAGTTCTTTCAACCACAATATACTGATTCTTCTACTACCTTATTGGCCCCCTTCTTTTTTTTGGTCTTGCAGGGCACTCAAATTCTCTCCAGTGATATAGGGTTCCCTTCTGGCAAGCCCTAAATCTGATGTCCAGCACAGACAGCTTCTCTAGATTCTATCATATCTTCAGAATGTGTAGCTCTGCATTTTATATCTAACCATAAGAAACACTTTATTCCTTTGCAGCTCTTTCTGATGTGTTCCTCTCAGAATTAAATCATCTCAATCCACCCTTAAAACAGCAGAGAAATTTCATGCTAAAATGCAGAAAGACTTACATACCTACTTTTGAATAAGGTAAAGGCATATGAAAACATTTATGAAAACTAACAGCATAGTTAAGTACGATTTACAACTTTACCTTTCTAACTACACAGTAAAAAAGTCTGGCAAACCAGAGGAGATATTAACTAAGTGATATTGAATTGAACATCTTAAGTCATCAGATATACTGGTTTAAAACCAAAAGCAGTGCCTCTGAGCGGCTTGCAACTTTATAATCAAGGATTTAAGCCATAGATTATGAATTGTGATCTGTTGCCATTATATTTTTAGCACTGAAATAGTCCATGAGTACAAAATCATTTTGGTCATGGAAGGACACAGGACTATAAAACAAAGGAATTACCTTACATTACTGATTCTACTTACAACAGACATGCTGCCTTAGAAGTCAGGATATCTACCCAGTTTTATGAGATTTGGAAAATTAATTTTATACTCTGCATGGATCACATCAAATACAGTCTACAACTTTAGTAAGGAATAACATTAATATTCAAACTCCAGCATAGTAAGTTACATATACAGAGATTTCCTAATGGCAAAAATTGAAAGGAAAGTGAATATTCCAATATTTAAAATCTAGTATAAAACAACTCTGATCTGGAAGAAGATGAACCCATCTAAGCTATTACTATCTTCAAACAGCCATTTAGCATCCATCTTAGGATACACTTGATATTTAAAAAAATATATAACACATCTACTGTCAACCCTTACGTACATTAGCTTGTGATTATTTTGTGTCATTCCAACTTGCCGAGGCAATGTGTATATTTACTTCATTTAATAGTGAAAGAAATAATAAACAGAACACATATTAAAAATGTAAATTCTGATATTAATTTAGCTTCTCTCAGTACTTTCAGTGAAGATGCAAATGAAGTTTATTCACAAATTGGTATGAGTACACAAGGAAGCTCTAGAATCATTAGTGGTGGATTTAGTAACATCATGGTCTGTCTTTTTTAAGTGGCTTATATAGCAATAAACAGTTCCAAGATTACAAGAAATGGCCTGTAACAAAATTTTTCCATGAAATATTTTAAATCTCACTTAAATTCCAAAAAGGTGCTTACTTTACTGTGTTGTCAGACATGTGTTCCTTTTTGTTTCTTCCTTTTTTTCCCCTCTGCTACTTGGGGATAGAACCCATGGCCTTGCACATACTTGCGCAGCCCACTGCTTATTTTTTATCTTGAGTCAGAGTCTCACTAAGTTAGGCAGGCTGCCTCTGGCCTTGAACTCTCTGTCCTCCTGCCTCTGCCTCCCAAGACAGGAAAATGCCACCTCGTCCAGCTAGGTAAGTGCTTCTTAATAAAATATTTTATTGATGTTTAATAAGTCAATAATTTCTTGGAGAAAAATAAAATACTTTGCTGTACCCATGTTCCCACACCTTTTTTTTCAGAATGGAGCTCTTTAATATCCTACCATATTAAAATAAACTCTGGAAACTTTTTGTTTTATTTTAAAATTAAATATTGCTAGCTTAATATATTAAGAAGAATCCTGCTTAACCAATATCTATGCAGAATGTAAGATAAATAATTCTCTTATTTTAAAAGGAGACATGGGCTTCTATATAAGGGAAGAAAAAGAGAAGAGAAAGAGACTGGAAAGGAGAAATGGAGGAGTGAGGAAAGAAAGCATCCTAGCAATATTCTATTGATGCTGACAACAATATTGCATTTCACCCAGTCCCTACACAGTCTGAAGGATGTTCCAGGAGAGGTTAGGATCTTGTGATCATAGACTTTCCTAAACTAGAAAGGACCTTAGAGATCATATCTCATTTTGCAAGGGAATACTGAGGTACAGGGGGCAAAACAGCTAGTTAGAGGCTGCACAGCAACTTCAAGGAAATTAACCCAAGCTTCCAGTGTTATTGGAGATATGCACCGCACAATTTCACAAGATGTAGTCAAGGATTGCTTACATTTATAATCATCCAAAATCCTTAAGGTTATTAAATTTAATTTTTTTTCATTCAATCTTACTCACTTTCTCACATATGGTAGAGGCAGTTTCCAAAGCTTCAATTTTCACCTCACTTTGATGGGCAGAACCTGTTAAGAAAGGCTAAGATGCAATTTCTTTGCAAAGAGAATCTGCTTGCAAATGATGCTGAGAATGTTATAAAGTCCTCTTTGTGCCCACTCCAGAGCTGTGGGTTTCTTTGCCAGGGCCTAAAGCACACAATATAACCTGGCTTTATGTTGCTGATTATGTCCCTTCTCATGGTATTTTTGCACTTTACTAAACACCAGCACATTCTAGGAGCTGGGGGTTACTACACTTCAGGTATTATCTATGATATTATCTATGAAGCTGTTAGGTGGATTTGCATACATGCAAACACATACAGAGGCATACCCTTTTTGCATATAAAATACAGGATTTGTCCATTACTCTCTTTTACAGCACTTTAAACTTATTTTGAAGACCAATCAAATCACCATGGTTTTAAAAGCATCTCTTACAAGGTATATGTAAAACCCATCTGTTGTCCCCATCTGCCAAGCCAAGAGCCCCAAAACCAGCCTCTGGAGCATTGGAACCCCACATTGCCACCCCTCATGTTTTGCTTTTTAAAGATTAAGCAGAACTGGGAAGACAATGCTCCGATTTTTAGAAAATAATCAAAAATATTTCTAATGTAATAAAAGCTACACACACACACACTCACACACACAGAGAGACACAGAGTATAAATCTTGCAAATCCCTCACTGAACTTTCTGGTGACCAATTACAAAAATGTATAGCTTTCAAACACATGAGTTGGAATTTCTAAAGGTTCAATGAGAAAATAAAAATCAGGAAACTACTCCTTTACTAAAGGCAAAAGTTTCTGCTAAGTATGAAAAAAGGGGGATAAGAGGATTCAAAAGTCTGGCCAAGAAAAGTATAATTTAAAAGCACACTGCATTACTAAATTAGGTACACACAAATCAAACATTTATTTTGTTATTTTGTGGGGATTTTTTCGCAAAACAAAAACAATGTACCTTAACTAACTGTATTTCTAGTCTTGTCATCCCTTTAAAACAAGAATCCATCTTGTATTCATGCATTATACTTGCAATAATCAGAAAACCTCCACAGTTATCTTAAAATATTTCTAAGGGTACATCAGAAATCATCACTCACAAAAGTTAGTTCAATTTTGGAAGAAGGCATCGCTCCATTCTTTTGTTTAGGGAAAATATAACCATCAAACCCACTTGGCATTATTTCAGATTTCACTATCAGGCCCTTAAAGATACTTTTTCCCAGGGAATAATTTCTTGGCAGGGACAACCCTGAGACTATTTTTTATGAAGGGGTACTATAGCCTTTCTCATTTTCCTTCATCTTGCCAGACGTTATTTTTGTTTGTTTGTTTTCTTTTCCCCTGCAAATCCAAGCTCTGAGAACACCTGTGCTCAAGTAAAGAACAATGTATTCTAAGTTTTCTCTCCCCATCCCTCTCTCTCACCATTCCTCTCAACCAAATCTAATGAGATCATACTCTGTGAGACACTTTTATACTTCACAGTCTGTGGTTTTTCTCTGCTTTGAGACCTACTGCCTGTTTGGGGAAACTGTATGTCCACGCTGGAAATTATGGGCTCCATGGTCTCAAGCTCAGAGTGTGGGCAGTGTGATTCTGCTTTTCAGGTATGAATGATTTCAAGTTCACTTTGGTCTATGTCAGCTCTGGCTATTGGTTTGAGTGCTTCAAGGCTTTTATTCAGACTCTACTTTTAGGGCAGCTCAATTGTCATTTTAATTCAGGAAGAAAAGTGTGATTTATTTATCATGTAGGGAAGCTCATACAGAAAAATCCACAAATCCCTCTACATAACAATAATCTTTAATTTCACTAAGGCATTGATCATCTGAAAGACATCATGCAAATACCATTAACACTATTAAACTTTAATAGTATTTTATGATCAATTCATCTTGCTGAATAACAAATATTAATTTGATGGGATGCATCGGAGGACACATAAAAGATAAATGAACCTATTTTGAAGTATATGTTTCACCTTTTAAAATTTACATCACTTCTTAAAAAGTGGTACCTTCAGAACCAATAATGTGCTAAACAAAAGATTTTATTTTTAAATACTGTCCCACATAATGAAAAAGGAGATAGTTTATATTTGCAAATTTGACTAATATCACCCCCTTTCTTTTGCAAAGTTTCTAAACCCTTTCAAGTGAAAAACCAGTGAAACTTTCTTGTTTATGCATTTCATAGTGGCAGCAGAGAAAAGCAAATAAACTAACTTAAATTCTGAAAATACTGACACATCCTTCTGTTATATAGATGGGCATATAAAATGATCTCTTTACATATGCATTAGTCTTACTTACATTTTTCTTGCAGTGGCCAGACATACAAAGAAGATAAATATATGATTTAACCATCGTGGGCACCACAGATAATGCAACCATACTTCCAAATTAAAAAACAAACCAATAATTTTCAACTTCTATAAAAGCATTCTGAAAGGCCCCTTTTTCCTTGTATGAATCAATTATATAAGAGATCTGACAGAAACAGCAAGCTCTAAACAGATAACATTGCTTTACCAACTTGATTCAACAAAGAGCAATGGAACAGAAAATGAAATGCAGCTTGCAAAGTCACATTCACATGGAGCTACAGGGAGAAAAAGAGGGGGAAAAAACCCCTGGTACTTACAGACTGTAAAGTAAAATGTCCCAGTTTCGCTTTACATGTTACAGCAAATCAAACAAAGATTTCAGCTCTCAGCAAGTCCCTGCTTCAACTACACTGATCATCCACGTAGAACAGGCCCTTATGGATTGCTTAGGCAGCTGGGAGATAATGGGACCATATTCTCAGCTGGGACTAGAGATGCTGAACTGCTCTCCGCTGTGCACTGCATGGCTCTCCGCCAGCATTAATCAAGGAGGACCCAGCTTCGTGGCTGTGTTCCCCAAAGGATCCACGTAATTAGCGCATGAATCAAAGACGCACAGTGGGAGAATCACATACATCTCTAACTGGCTCTCTCCACATAGAACCTGATTAGGAAATCAAGTTGGTTCTCAGATCAGATGTATTCAACCTTTCAAAAAATGCACAGGGACTTCCACAGCTGTTTATAGATTTCAGGGGAGGGGTGGAGATTAAGGCTTCCTTCCCAGTGGGCAATTTATGTAATTCCTCAACTGCAGAATGTAATTACACTGGTTGTTTGGTACATATGGTGGGTTTGCCCTATGATTTGGTTTGCCTGTTCAGGTTTCTCAGCAGCTCCCACGGAGGCTACAGGCTGCAGCATTATTTCTCCTCTGGTTTTATGCAATGTGCCTATGTATATTTATTTGGGGTTTAGTCTTTGGAGCGACTGGCTGGACTAAAGGTAGTCCCTGTGGGGGCATTTTGGTCTCTAAAGATGTGCTTCTTCACTGAGTACCAGAAGCCAATCAAGAGAAGTAAAAGCAAAAGATCTGGCATGGCCCTTGGGTCAAGCAGTATTTTAAAAGGGGCTGGTGCTATAGACCCTGGTGGCACAGCTGAAAGAACTTTCTTTTTAGTCCATCTGCATGGTGATCCAGTCAGGTGTTACAAACTAGCAGTCTGTGGACTGGCTTAATTTGCCATGAAAGAGGTTTTAGAACCTGAACATGAATATTCTTAAACTGAAGGCACATTTTGCACTTTACCAAAACTGCCACTTCTTGACTTTGCCCCAGTATGCTATCTTCAGGCCCTTTAAGACATTTGTTTATGTAAATTTGACCTTAGTTAAACAAGTCTGGGTTAGGGATATAAAACATCCTACTTCTGAAAAAAGGAGAATCAGTTCAAGTACCATTCACTAAAAGGCTATGATCAGGAGCCCATAGGTTTAAAGTTCTATCATATGCAAAACAGTAGTTAAAAAGCCTGTGTGGTAAGCAAGGGGAAACATTTAGGGAGTCACAAATCTGAGTTCTAATCCTCATCATGGTACAAAACCACAGGTGGTCTACAACATGACACTTTCCCTATCTGAGTCTTGGTTTTCTTAACTCTACAATAAAAAACCTTGGTCGAGGACTTTGAAACCTCTTAGACATGACATTCCCTCACTGTTCTAAGAGCTAGAAAGTAGACCTCCATCAGGTGGGTGGTTTACAACTATTAACAGCAACTAGAGTAACAGGACCCAGAATGCATTTCTGACTGGCCTAAATTTAGGGTTGGGGTCTCTGTAGCCATTGGGGGTTCATGATCCGATTGCTACCACACTGTTTTAAAGAACTTGAAGCATTGTGCTCAGTAAGATTGAATAAATTATAAATGTGTGAAATGAATAAAAACTGCATATTGTGCAGAACATGGTTGCATCTAATCATACACAAACTGTTTACTTGGGGGAGTAAAACATCTGGATAAAGAGCCAAGTTTTGTCTTCATGGTGTCAAGGACCAGAGCACTATGATTTTGTGGGAAAACAGATTTTTTTATTATTATTTAATATTTAACTTTGGAAGTTTTTATGTTGTTGTTCATGCTGTCTTGTTTTCGTTTTGTGTTTGGTAGTGGGAAGGTTGAACCCAGGGCCTTGTATATGCTAGGTAGGTACTCTTACTACTAAGCTACAACCCCAACCCTGTATTTAACTTGGGTCGTGCCATCCTTTCTTATACTGCTACCTGTCAAGGATAGAGAAAAGTGGGCATTCTCATCACGTGTTCTTCATTTGTGGAAAAAAATGGATATCGTGGAAGTCAAGACAACTCAGTCTGTCCTAGCAGTTTGATGCTGGTCTTAGGGAATAAAAGGGAAATGGATCAATACTTTTGTGTTGCCTTTCTCAATAACTAGAAAAGCAGCTCTCCCAAAAGATACATGATTTAATAAAAGATGTGTGCTGCCAAAACCTTTTGGGCCCTCACCAAGTCAAGTACAACAAACCAGATATGATTGTTAATAGTAACAACACACAATGTTAGGAACAAGGAAACTGCAATTCAGCTCTGAAGATTTTACTAACCATTTCAGTTCTTTTGTGTTGATTGAACATATTTTTGCAAGCATTTTCAGTCCAATTTCTATAAGGCAACCCATTTCTCTTTTTCTTTGGGAATTATTGTAGTTTGGCATAAGTTGTAAAATGAGTGGCAAAAATTGCACGTTTGTTATTTTTATCTGGCTCATTATTATTGAGACTTTAGCATACCTACTTCACACAGCTCAAATGAGGTGCTGACAAAAATAGGTTAATTAAATAGCAATTGAGCATCTCAGTCATATTAGCAAACATATTGCTGAAGCAAATAAAAAGAGGAACAAATTAAAATACCAAAGTGTTTATTCAGTGGTACAGTTGAAATAAATAGTTAATTGATTGTAAGTACTAGTCAATCCCTGTTTGCCTAGTAATTACTTGTATTCGGCTCTGATTATGGTATGTGATAGATTCACTTTGACATCATGGGATTTGCACTTGTTAACAAAGGTGGTTGTTGTTGTTGTTAGGTGTCATCAAGTTGTGTCTGACTCATAGTGACCCTCAGAGGGTTTTCAGTGGCTGTTTTGGGATTTCCCTGGGCGCGGACTGCCACATCCTTGTCCCAGTTCATAAAGGTAGGTGATGATTACTAGCTAAAAATTCTAACTTCCATTTGTTCTTCATATATTTTTCTCCTGAGACATACCATTTAAAATATGAGGTAGCTTAAAATGAAAGTGTAAATCCGGAAGTTTGTTTATTTATTTGAGGAGAAGGGAGGTTTAAGTTAAAGCCAACACTCATGTCAAAACAAATACAGCAAAGAAGCGAGGCGTGGTGGTGCATGCCTATAATCCCAGCGGCTTGGGAGGCAGAGGCAGGAGGATCAAAAGTTCGAGACCAGTGGCAGTCTGTGTAATTTAGCGAGACCCTGTCTCAAAAAGTAAAAAAATGGGCCGGGGGTGCAGCTCAGTGGTCCAGCACTTGCAGAGCATGCAAGCGCGAGGCCCTGGGTTCAACCTCCAGGACCGCGAAAAAAAAGGAAAAAAAAAATACAGCAAAGAGAGGTTGGGAAAGATCAACCTGAATAGTAAACTACAAACAAAAGAAATTATCTTTGCCACAGTAGAACTTGATATATTACTCCAGATTATATTTCAGGAGCCAAAATAATACAGAGATTGTTTTAGACTTTGCACTGAAATTGTAAGACACTGCCGTGCTTTGGGACTGTGAGGAGTCTGCAATTTTAACAACACTTGTCAAGGCTAATAAGAACCTGGGGGATGGGGCCCCTGAGGTCTCTTTCTGGCCATAATACAAGATTCAGGAAGTTAAATAAAGCTCTGAGCCTCAGCAAATTTGGGGGAAAAATGAAAGTTATGGCAATAATTTCCCAACAGGTTGAGGCTTAATCAATATTTTTAAAAGCTTTGGAATCTTCTGCACTAAGTGCCCAGATGTGCATATAATTGCTCATTGCTTTTTCTACAAAGTGGTTATATTTTCCTATTCCTCACATTTCTAAAAGTCACAGTCAAAAGCTGAGACAACTGTGACATTTCTCCAGCTGGGAACAAAATTTCAAAAGAAGGGAATGGTTCAAAAATTGCTGCCCAAGACACCCATTGGAATGACAATATATACAGCAGTGACTAAACTTTCATTCCCAACCAAAAGCAATGGAACTAGGAATAAAATAATCAAGAAGTAAGCAAAAGTATAGATCTGCATGAGGATCCAGGTAGCCAACTTCATTTCCAAGAACTAATCAGATTTCTTTCACAGTGACCGCACAGTGGCCAGGGTCACAAAATTAAAAGTCTGTGGAAAGAAAAGACCATGCAAAAACATATCAAACTGACCTGTGAGCTAAAGAGCACAGCATTCCTCAATGTTTATCTACCAATAATTGCACAGAAATTTGTAGACCATATTAGTAAAATAAAAATCTATTAGTTTTAGGTATGTATGTGTTTATGTCCATGGGTAGAGGGAAAGAAATGACCGATTGTTTATAAGTAGCATTTCTCACTTACTTTTTGGAGGAGAACAGATTTATCCTTATTATAAAAACTAAAGAGCACACACCAATTTTCTTGCCATCCAAGAAGAGATCTAACATCCCTTTACTCAAAAGAATTGTTTTTCCTTCCAATATAAGGTTTTGAAAGATTAATTTGTGGTTGTTACAACTAGCAAAGCAGTACTTCTGGCTCCTAATGTCCTTATAACACATAGTACAACCTTCAACAACAGAGAACTACCAAATCCAGTATGTCAATAGTGCCATGTTTAAGAAGCCATGACCCAAGGGAAGCATGATGATATTTTTATAGTTACATTTCCTAAAACCTGAGAGCTGAGACTAAAAGTTGACCATGTATAAATGGTGTTTCCCTAGCTATAGTTGCAGTGGCTATCTTAAATTGTTTTGCCTTGGAAATAACTTTAGACTTTGCAGCATGCTTTTACAAAAATTACCATATTCAGCACAAGCAGCTACTTCAAAAGCCAAGAGAGTACTACAAGTCTATCAATGCAGACAAAAAACTGAAAAAACTACTGAAAACACAAAAAACAAAAAACAAACCTACTGGTATGATAAGTCAAAAAAAAAAAAAAAAAAGTCAAGTCAATGGATATCCCAAATATAGCCCTCCCCTGATTAGAAATTGCTTTGTATAAAACCAAATGGAACTAGAAATATATTAATGTCACTCCAGCCTCACTTGTTCTCCCCCTTTTGTCTCCCACCACCACAAAGAATACAACTTGAAGGGAAATTGAGCTCTATGACATTCCTTAAATGTATTTTCTTTCTATTTTTGTGATTACCTCTAAATAGATGGACAGTATTTTCCATGTTCCCCTATCAGGATTCTGAACATATTCTTTAAATAGATAGTTGTAAGACAGTGTTGGTATTTACTGCAAACATGTCTGATTGATGGGACTTTCATCAGAAAATCAGGAGTTAGACTGCTTTTGTTTATTTACTCATTCAACACATATTTATTGAACATCTACTAGATCCATTGTCACTTTAAATCACTGGAGAAAGAAATTGAATCTCTCAGCATCTGCTTTCTTTATAGACTTTGTGCATTGTTACTGCAGCCCCTACATCATTCTGTCTGGCTCAGAAAAAGTTTACTGCATTTCTCATCATCCACTAAGGTCATTATTATTTATAATTGGCTTATTTCACTAATGTGGTGCTCCATGGACTCTTCGGCTCTGCTACTGAGCTCTTTTGTTGGCTCTAGGGAGTATAGGCGCTAGGTAGATGGCAGGGGCTTTTCATTTCATTCTTTGGCAACCCTTCCATCAACTACAAAAAGCCTTGGTCAGGCTTTTATGTGAGGGGAGTCATAGCTAACCTCTGTTTCTTAAAGGGAAATTGTCTATCATCACATCTGTTATAGTAGAACACGGAGAAAAAGAAGGTGCCCCAAGTAGGAAAATGGGCAGGAGAAAAGCTGAATCCAAAAAGTTCTATGTTTGTTCAGATTACTTATGGTGGTACAACAGGAAAAAAACATATGAGTGTTGGTTAGAATGGGCAAATTCTGCTATAACATTTATCTTACGGAGTGAAAAACAAGAATATTATGCCTTCTTTACTTTCTATGTGCTTTGAAAAAAATAGGCTAACTCCTGCCCCCCAATTGATTCCCAAATACAGAGGAAAGGGCTTAATTTTATAACACAGGTAGGTCAAGGTGGAAATACTCCAAGTAGAAATTTTAAAAGCTATTTTTAGGAGAAAATCTGCCCAAATTCATACCCTTCTACTTTCTTGTATCTGTAAGATGCAGTAATATGTGAAAGTTCTTTGAAAACGCAAAACCGATTGGTATAAAATAAACTAAACGTTGTTGTTGTTGTTGTTAGGTGCTGTTGAGTTGGCATCCGACTCATAGCGACCCTCATAGGGTTTTCAATGGCTGAGTGCTTCGGGATTGCCTTGGGAGTGGATTGCCAGGCCCTTCTCCCATTTTTGCGGTGCTGGGAATTGAACTCGGGACCTCAGAGACTGCAGCGCAGTGCTCTACCCACTGAGCTAAATCCCAGCCCAAACCAAACATATTAACCTTGAAATTGTTGGGGCAAGACTGATCTAAAATAATACGTAAAATGCCGTAACTTTGGATAAGTCTATAGAACATTCACTTTTAGCTTATCATCTAAATTCCCTGTATTAAGAAAATTTGAACTTAGAGGTTGACAGAATGATGCAACCACTACCCATATGCTTTATACCTAGGCCCAATGTAAATGCTCTGACATTTACTTTCTGTTTTAATTCCTTCCTTCTCTGTCTGTAATACTCATTTGTTTTTCTGAATCATTTGAGGATAAACACCAGATATCATGACATTTTATCTGTAAATAATAATTCAAGGATACATTATTTCTCTTAAAAAAAAGAATATTCATCTATGTAACTCCAGCGTAATTAACCAATCTAATAAATTTAACACTAACACAAAACTATCATTTACTAAATAGTATACACTCACGTTTTTCCAAATGAGTCAACAGTGTCCTTTCTACCTGCATGATTTTTAGTTCTGTTTTTCTGATCCAAGATCCAATTAAGGATCACACAGTGATTGTTGTGGTAAAGCCTTCCTTTCACAGAACAAAATTTCTCCTGCTTTTATTGTCTTTTATGATAATAAAAGACAATAAAATCTTTCATAAATTGGCATTTATAAAGAATCTAGGTCATGTTTTATAGAACGTCATTTAATTTGAATTCTTCTGATTGTTTCTTCATGATTAATTCAAGATTTTTGTTAAGAATACTATGTATAAGTCAGATTTTATCCTGAGTACATTAGGAGATATGTATTTCATTTTATCCTATTGTTGGTGACACTAAGTGTGATCATGAGATTTTCCTGTCATAAATGTAAATGTACCATTTTACTTTTGTAACTAGCCATTAATATTTAGAGGATACTGTGAAAAAAATTCCTCCAATAACTTTTCACCTAGTATCTTTACCATATGCTAAAGAAACTTAAGTTAATAAATTTTTATAACGATGGCTATGAATACCTGGATATTCTTAATAAATCTCAATAATCTCTATAACTAATTGATCACTCAATTTCTTTTCTCAATGGATGCCAACCACTCCCTGAACCCTGTCACACAACATGAAAGTATTGATAATGGATACCATTCAGGAAATACTAAATTTCCATAGTTTTCTCAGAAGTAGAGGCCAATGACAATTAATGAAACTATTCATAAAAATAAGTCAGATCCAGAAAAGATGGAGATGAATGAAAAATTGGAATTTCCCTACTTTTTGAGGGAAAGAGGGAAATGTTCAGGATAAATATGGAAACTGGTCTTTTCTTACTATCTTAAACTGAATAAGACAATGTCTCTGTATCTACTAATGCTAAAAAGCCTGCAGCCACAGCCCTGTGGCATCCGATCCCGTCAGATCTCGGAAGCTAAGCAGGGTCGGGCCTGGTTAGTACCTGGATGGGAGACCGCCTGGGAACACCAGGTGCTGTAGGCTTGGGAGAAGGACCTAGCAACCCACTCCCAAAAATCAATCTGCCATTGAAAACCCTATGCACAGGAAAGAAGCACTGACGATAGTGTTTCCCCTGTTGTACAGAGGGTTGCTATGAGTTGGATACCAACTTGACGGCACCTAACAACAACAACAACAATGCTAAAAATATTACATTTATCAGATTACAGTCACTTTCAACTTCTCCAGTATGCCCTTCATATTAAGGAGCCAGAGTTTCTTCTAGATATTTTTAATTCATACCATTTATTGATCTCTAAGCTGTTCTATTTTGTTGTAACATTTTTTAACCTGCAAATGAATAAAAAATGAAAAGCCTGGCTGAGCACAGTGGCATACACCGGTAATCACAGATACTTGCAAAGGGAAGGCAGATCACAAGTTCGAAGCCAGAGGCAGTTTCTGTAACTTAGCAAGGCCCTGTCTCAAGATAAAAAGAAACACTAAAAAAAGGGGCTGGAGGCACTCACTGCTCAGTGTTGGAGCGCTTACAACATATGTGCAAGTCCCTGGATTCAACCCCCAGGTACTGAAAAAAGGAAAAAAAAAAAAAAAAAGGCCCTGGTTGAAATCTGTTCTTCTACACTGACAAAAGGGTGTGTCTTTCAAAATAGAAATCTAAACATATCCTCTTCCTTTCAAAATTTCTTCAGTTGATTCCTATTAACTATCTGATGAAGCCAAACACTACTAATACACAAAAAGTCCATTACCTAATGACCTCATTTGTCAATGACCTACATTGTTCACCAATACAGACTTTATATTCTATTCATCAAGCAAGATTTTTCCTCTTCCTATTTTCCCCATCCATGAAAAATATTCTCCTTCTGCTTGTAATACTTTCTCACTCCTACCTCCTTTATGGCCTGCAGCCATAGCGCTGTGCCATCCAATCCCATCAGATTTCGGAAGCTAAACAGGGTCAGGCCTGCTTAGTACTTGGATGGGAGACCACCTGGCAATACCAGGTACTGTAGACTTGGGAGAAGTACCTGGCAACCCACTCCCAAAAAACAATCAGCCACTGAAAACACTATGAATAGCAGAGAAGCACTGACAATACTGTTCCACCTGTTGCCTGCAGGATCTCTATGAGTCGCACACCGACTTGATGGTGTCTAACAACAACAACAACAACAGCAGCAACAACCCCCTTTATGAAGGAAACCCTTCCAATCTTTTAGAGATCACTCTAACAGTCAAAGTTTAGAGTGAAAACTGTGGTAGCTACTATCCCAGCTTCTCTGTTACTATGTGACCTTGAGTAAGTTATGTTACTTTTTTGTGCCTGAATTCCTATAAAATGGGGATTGCAATATTGCCTATCTTAAATAGATGATGTGGGAATTATATGAGCTAAATCATGTAAAGCTCTTAAGAATGCCTGGCATACTAATCACTCGATGAATGACAGCTATAGCAAAGATGAAGATGATTCTTTCCCAACCTTTTATTATAAAAATTTTCAGACCTACAGAATAGTGGAAAGATTTACTCAATGAGCAACCATGTGCCTAATACCTAGATTCTACAATTCATATTTTCGTATATCCGCTTTGTTACAGAACTATCCAATCTATGCACGCCTCCATTCTATCCATATATTAATCCAATAATGACTATTTTAAGATGAAGCATTCCCCACTTCCAATCACTTTTACCCTCCAAGACAGCTTACCTGTCTCCTTTAAATTCCCATGACACTCATATTTACTCCATTAGAATTATCTGTTTATACATCTCTTCTTCCAGAAGATTATGACTTCCTGAAGACATAGATTTTTTTGTATATCTGACATCTAGCTTAGTGATATATTTTGGTAAATCTTCAAATAATTATGACTTGTTTTCAAATATATGTTCATGTCACAAAGCCATGAAACTGTGCACTTTTCATCAGGTTCTTGTGCAATTTGGCAATTCCATAATGGGTATTAGTAAAGAATAATAATAATGAAAGCATGGTTATAAAGACTTATGAATGAGCTTTTATTTCACTGTCAGGACACCACATTTCCAAGCCCTGATTTGATCATTTATTAACTGAGTGTCCTCAATTAAGTTAGTTCATTTATCTGGGAATCCTGTTTCTCATCTGTCAAATGAAGACAAAGTTCCAATAACATGGGAGAAGATCCTACTTCTTTCATACTCACAAAAATGCTGGTTAAAAGAAGAAAAGAAAAATACCAGTATTATATGTATGCACGTATGTATAGCTGAACTTGAAAGTAAACAAAGTGCTAGGCAATGGGAAAAAGGTTAAGCTGATGGTAGAGGGCACAGCAACATGAGCCCAGATGGCTGGCTAGGACACAGTGCTGCACATGTTATGTAATGTGAATGCACTTCCTAGAACTGTGCAAGAAAGCACCTTTAGAAGCTGCAGAATGACTTTAAATATCTTGTGGTGATTGGTGAGGTTTAAAGCAGAAGTTCTAAAATTCCTGCCTAGAGCTGAGATACTAGGTCTGCAGTGTATGACAGATAAGTATTAAAACTCCAACCCTCATACATGGAAGTATTGAAATATGTTCTCTAAAATTTGTGGAGGGATGCTTGGTAGACTAGCTAATATCTTTTCAACCAATGTCCAAGACCTAAACTCCAGAACCTGTGAATATATTACCTTAGATTGTGAAAGGGTCTCTGCACGGGCAGTGACTTTAATGATCTTAACATGGGGAAGTTTTTCTAGATTATAAAGGTGGCCTCAAGGTAATTATAAGGGTCCTTACAGTAGGGAGATGGCAGGGTCAAAGACACAGGTATAGAAGGCATTATGACAACAGAAACAGAGCAGAGAGAGAAGGAGGAAAGGGGTAGGAGAGAAGGAAAAGAGAAGAGAGGAGAGACAGATAAGAAAGGCACAAAAAATAGAGAATGAGGCTGGGAAGAGGCAATGAACAGTGGGGAAGGAAGAGAGAGAAAGAGGATGAATGAGAATGAATATGGGAAAGAGACGGGGAGGCAGAAAGGGGCAGGCAGTGCTGCTGCCTTTTAATGTGGAGGAAGAGGCCACAAGCTGAGGAACACAGCGGTTTCTGTAAGTTGAAAAAGGAACAGTTCTCTGCAGCAAACTGTAGAAGGAATCCAGCCCTACAGACTCATTGTAGACTCCTGACCTTCAGAATGGTCAGGGAATACATCTGCGGTGTTTTAAAACACCTAGTTATTATAATTTAACAGCAGTAATAGGAAGTTAATGCAGAGAGAATAACCTATTAACAAATGTAACTTTAATCTGCATACACATAAAGTCCAAATTTATACTTCCTAGTTCTGGCCCGTCAATCTCAAAAATTAGACAAATTGCTATAAATCTATTTGAGATGTAGCAAAAATGAATTTAGACTTTCTGAATACGATATGTCTATCACCCTGAGCACAAGCTTCTGCTGCAATGAACAAAAAAATTGCTAAGAATACACCACACAAGAAAAACTATCATAAGGAGCAATCAGAAGTTGCAATTATTAATTGGCATACAAAGAGCTAAAAAGAACAATCTGAGAGACAGGAAGAAATCCGTACTTATATTCATTATGGAAATAAAAGAGTAGAGAATATAATTTTTTAAACCTATACATTTTGTGTGTGGGGGGGGGAGAAAGTGGATTAAAAATGGGACATTAGGGAGCTTTCTGCAGGGATAGATATCCTCTATATCTTGATAGGTATAAAGCTAACACAGTATACATATAACTGCAAAACCTCATCAAGCTGTGCACTTAATGTCTGTGTATTTTAGTGTATATAAATTTACTCCAAAAGAAAATACTGAAGAAAAATTCTCAATGGAAGATTAAAT
>VMDO01025296.1:0-28420 GCA_007922755.1 Pedetes capensis
AAGTTATCATATTAATTTTCTTCATTGGACAAAATGTTTGACAAGATAGTAATTGTTTTAGCAGCTAGTTCCCTGTCCAGAAACAGGCTGAAATGCCCACCGCTGAGGCATGGAGGCTCGCCAGCCTCTGGCTTGCCTGCTCAGAATGAACTTTGCTACCTGCAGCCAACTGCCTGGACAAAGTAGGAAGGACAGGGGTCCAGACAGGGGAACAAAAAGCTCACAAGCTTCCCCATCCATTCCCCATCTGCAGCCTCACCCAAGGCTCCACTTCTCAGCTATAAGGGAGCTATGCAGCCACCCCATCACCATCCCCTCCTGCCACACACCACACATGAAGAAGGAAGGATTATGAAGGCAAAAACAGTCTCTGCTAGGAGCTGATTCCAAGCAGGAATTAATGCTTTGGAACATAGTATTATTGGATTGATTTTAAGTAGATGTTTCACTTCCGTTTAGTAATAAACTGTGGGCTCTTGAGGCAAGCCAAGAGAAATCAAAAGGGAAGAAATAGAAAGAAACATGAAAATCAACCCCAAGAAGTCTTCTAATGTTATTGCTCTAGAAGGATCTTTAAAATTCTGTTTCGAATTGCCGGGTATCTGACAGTGCTATTGTGATAAACTGATGAATGTCTATTTATACCAAAACATAAAACATATGGATGGTTATTTAGAAGACAAATGCATTTTGACAGATACCTAATTTCATTCCACTGATAGGGTGCATTTTGTCAGATTCTTTATTTCATTTGAGACACCATCGCTTTTGTTTCCAGTGCCTCGCCATGGTGAAAATGCATTTGTCAGGCCTTCCAGATCCAAGATGGGCTTAAAATACTGCCATCACGATGCTGCTCAAAACCAAGGAAAATCATAAATATCTCCCATTACCACCGTCACAAGAAATATTACCAAGTGAACACTTTTGTGCACCCAGCTGGGTAACAGGGAGAATTATTCAAACATCTTCAGCATAGATTGCTGGCAAATTTCGGCCACCCACGGCCTATGAAATCACACATGAGCATAAAAGGAAAGGTTGATTCCCTCAGTACTTAAGGTGTTTCACATTTTCCTGGAAAAGGAGGAGGCCTAAGGTGGCACTGGAAAAGTTCTACACCTCGTTTGTGTTTTTAGTTCAAGAGTTACTTCCTGTTGGAAGCATTTCCTAACTCATCCAGGTGGATCTGAGCTTTCCCTCCTTACCTCCATGAGACCTAGTCACTCCTCCAATAGGCCTTTACATCATTCCACATTCAGTTTTTCTAATAAAGGAACTGACTTTTTACTTTAGTATCCTCAGTGTCTAGAAGCGCACCCAGTAGATAGTGAATATTCAGTAAGTCTCTGGTTGAATGAACAAATACATCAGTATTTCTATTATAGCACTCATTTCCTGAAGTTATTAACCTACCTACCATTCTCCTCCACCAGATCATGGGTTCATGGAGTGTGAAGACGAACAAATTCATATCCACTTCCTTAGTAAGAGAATGGTGTCTGGCATATTAATATCCAATGCTCAATAAATGTGTTGACAATATTGATTGATGGATAAAAGGATGGACTGATGATGGATGGATGATTGTTTGAAGGTACTGGTAGCCCAGTATTTCTCAAAGTCACTAGCTATATACCAAAAGAATTCTCTCCTCTCAGACAATAGCCTTTTGAGTTTGAGCTTTAAAGTTTGGTTTTCTAAGGATAGACATTTATTTTTAAATTGTGTTTCCTGACTATTTCAACAAAAAAATAAGGAGCCTTTAAAAGAAATCCAGGGAAGATAGCTTTGCATGTCTGTTGTTGGAACCTATTAGATATCCTCCAGTATGTATTTTCCTCTTCTTCCTTAGTAATGTTGTTGTTGTCAGGTGCCATCAAGTTGGATTCGACTCATAGGGATCCTCATGGAAATTTCAATGGCTGATTGTTCGGGGATTGCTTCGGAAGTAGATTGTCACATCCTTCTCTCAGCCCTTAATAACAGAACTTCCAAATTTTAGCTCATCACAGAGTACCTGGAATAAAATTTTCCAGCTTCCCTTTCAGAGAGATGTGATCATATGACTAAACTCTGGCCAAATGGATTTACATGGAAAGGCCAAACATCCTGGAAGTGTCCTTAAAGGAAATAGGCATGACCTTCTCCTACCTTTCTTCCTTTCTTCTGCTAGACTATAATAGATTGGCTGGATCTCAGGCAGGCAAATTGGGTCATTAATTGAAAGCCACATGCTGAAAAAGTCAGAACAGGAAGAGAGAGTGCAGGCTCCTGACCACTATCTGACATGCCCTGTGAGACCTGGGTTCTCTATCTCTATACTTCCTTAATATGAGAGAAATTTTAGGTTTTCTTTCACTTGCAACTTAATCCCAATGAACAGAGGCATCTTGACTGGCTACAACATGAGGAATATCAAGAATCTGATATAAATGTGAACTGAATTGAATTGAACTAAATTAGATTAAATCAAACTGCTACTAGATAAACTAAAGTTAAGTCCTTTCACATGACAGAAACTTCACTGGAAACTCAGGGTAAAAGTGTTGGAACCAGACAGCACAATCCTGATTACAGCTACCCCATATCCCTTCCCACTCCCCTCTGGCAAGTGACTACTCGACATTCATTTTATGCTTAACCTAAGAACGGAAAAACAACTACCATTGCTACTATTAAAAGAATCCCTTTTTTTTCTATCAGGCACAGTCCCAATCTGGAAGTGCTGATCAACCAACAACCTCCCTTGTAGGAAAATCCCCACACAGAGAAGAGTTTTCACCTGAGGTCTGAAGTTCCCATTCCCAGCCTATAACTATGAAACATCTTGATTCAAACAGTCGAGAGCTCAATTTCTATCTCCATTTCGAGCCCTTTGACCGTGGTCATTTTTCCGATAATGCCTGGGAATTTCATGGCTTTTTAAGCAAGATGAGGTAGAATGGTTGGATTTACTGTGGGTGAAATGCTGGCAGAAGAAACTTCAAGTTAGCAACTGTTATCATGGACTACTAATCGAGGATTCCTCGGAAGAGTGATGCCACTGAAAACAGTTATTACTCAATGTTAATAAAAAAAATTATGGATCTAATAAAAGTTAATGGGGACATAGCATGTGCCATAAAACTGCAGTCAAAGCAAAGAATGCTGGGTTGGGGGAGAAAATTCCACTATAATTTTGTATTGTCCTGGAGCCAAAACTGGCTGTGTCCATAATGCTTCTGAAGTGCAAATGGTTGCACAAATCAAATTAAACTATAGAATACTTAGTAGTAGGATCACTTCCTTTTATAAAAATAGAGAAGAGCAAGTGACACATTACCCAGAAAATCTAATTCTTTAACGACCAGTGAGATCCTGGCTTGTCATTGGCTGTTTTTTGTAAATATGAATAAACTTCTTAAGAACTCTGTGTTTCCCAGCTAGGTCAAGAGCTGACATCCTCTGGTGAGGCACTGTCTTGGATCTGAACAGAGTGACTATGGTTCTCAGGGATTTAAGCTTCATACAGCATCCATGATCTCTACTGAAAGATGGGAAGTCAGAGAGATCAAAACCTTCCCCCTCTGCCCAGTCCCTAGCTAGACCACCATCGCCTTCCATCTGGACTTCCCCGAAGCCTCCTAAGTGACCACTCACACTCCCTCTGGCTTCCTTCTTAAGCTAGCCATCCTGATCAACTTCCCACATACAACAGCCAGGGCTATCTTCTCAATTTACGAGCACAATTTTGCTTCCCTTCTATTTTAAAATCCTTCCAAGGCTTCCCTTAGCTCTTACAATAAAAACCAAACTCTTTATCAAGTCTCAAAAGGCCTTCCACAATTTTGGATCCCACCCATTTCTCCTTCTCACCATGAGCCTCTCCTGCCCTCGCCCCCCAGGTCTGGCCATATAGATGGGAGCACACCCCATGCCCTATCACTGCTGAGAGCTCGTGCTCACTGCTCCAACCTCCCCCTCCCTCTGTGGTGATCATTCCAGCTCATCCTTAATTTCATTTCCTCTGAAGGGCTTCCCCTGCCCCAGATTAAGCTAACTGCTACTGACACATGCTCAAAAGACAATCTCTACTTGCTCCTTTTGTAAAATTTGTTGCTGTTGTTAGGTGCCAGGGAGTCAATATCAGACTCAGCGACCCTACATACAACAGGTGAAACACTATTATCAGTGCTTCTCTGCTATTCATAGGGTTTTCAATGGTGGACTGATTTTTGGGAGTGGGTTGTCTGGTCCATCTCCCAAGCCTACAGCACGTGGTGTTCCCAGGCAGTCTCCCACCCAAGGACTAACTAGGCCCACCCCTGCTTAGCTTCCGAGATATGACAGGATTGGACACCAGAGTGGTATCACTGCAGTCTTATAAATTTTAGCCACTATTAATTACATGCACAGTGTCTGTCTTCCCCACTAGACTTTAGGACTCTTGAGGACAGGCTCCATTTCCATATTTTTCACCACTTTCCACAGCACCTGGTACAGTGCACAGTAATTACAAGCACTCAGCTCCTTGTTAACTGTCTAAAACATTAACTGTCTTCAAAATTTAGAAACATTGATTATAAGATCAAATGATATTTATAACCCTGTACAAAAAGTAGAGATTGAAACATGGGTCCTAACAGAGATTAAAAACCCACATTAGGAAGATTAGTATGCTTGGAAGAAGGTGGAACTCCTTCCACCTTCCACCAGGCAATTGCCTTCCACCAGGCAATACAGGCAGCCTCTGCCCACATGGAGAAACAAAGTCTCTTTCCAGCAACTTCGAATTGCACTTCCAAGGTCAAAAGTGAATAATCTATTAAAAAGAGAGAGAGAGTCCTCAAAATGCTGGATTGGTAAATCATTATAAACCCTTTAAAGTAAAGATTATTTTAGGCAAGGATTATCAATAGGATTGATGCTGACTCTAGGGGGAAGTTTTGATGTTTGCTTGGACTTAAATTGCTTACTAACTACAAAGGAAAAAATAGTAACTATCCAGTGGAGAAATTGAACACCTCCACCAGTTGATCAAAGTTAAGAAGTGGCAGATTGTCATTGTGTGATTCCAGAATGATACACTAAGGAGGACATCGTATCACTTATGCAGTGTTCTGGCCTGTAGTACATACTCCAAATCCATGATAAGGAAGCATAAAATAAATCCAACATGAAAAGCTCTAGGAAAGTGACAGATTAAAGGAGATTAAGAGACAAAACAATAAAGTAATACATTATCCTGGATTGGATCCTACACTGGAGGGGGAAAGAATGTTCTGAAGGCCATCCTAGGATTAATTGACAAAAATGGAATACAGACAATGGATTTGATAAATATATTGTATTAATGCTAAGCTTGTTGAAGTTGATAAACTGTCTTGTGATTCTATAAGAATAAGAGAGAAAGAGCTGGTTGCAGTGGTACAGGCCTGTAATCCCAGCAACTCAAGAGGCAGAAGCAGGAGGATCACAAGTTCGAGGGTAGAGGCAGCCTGTGTAACCTAGCAAGATCCTCACTCAAAATGAAAAAGGAAAAAAATTTTTTTTGAGACAGGGTCTCACTGTGTAGCCCAGGCTGTCTGGGAACTCATTTTGTATGTACCCTTGGCTGACCTTGAACTCACATCAATCCTCCGGCCTCAGGCTTCAAGTACTGGGATTATAAGTGTGTGCCACCATGCCTGGCTAAGATAAAAAAAAAAAATGTTAAAAAGGGGCTGGAAGTGCAGCCCAGTAGTAGAGCACTTGCAAAGTATGCAAGAGGCCTTGGGTTCAACCCCTTAGTACCATACATACCAAAAGAAAAGAAGAGAAAAGAAAAGAAAAGAAAAGAAAAGAAAAGAAAAAAGAAAAAGAAAAAAGGAAAGGAAAAGAAAAGAGAGAAAGAGAAAAAGAATGTGTCTATTTTGGAAAAATATGCACTGAAGTATTTCAGAGTAAAGAGCTATGAAGTATCTAATGTATTTTCATGTGGTTAAGAAAAACTATTACACAGAGAGAGAGAGAGAGAGAGAGAAGACAAATAATAAAGCAAAAGGATTAAGAGTAAAAATTAGAGGCATCTGGATATATTTTATACTGTTCTTATTCTTGTAATATTTCTATAAGTTTGAAATTATTTCCAAATAAAAACACATTCCTAAAGGGCCCTTCAGCTGTAACAAGCCTCTCGCTTCAAGATAAGCTCCTTCTGGCCTCCAGGCGCCAGGCGTGGCAATACAAAACCTGCTTCTCTTATGCCTACTCTTGTGAGGCACCAGAACCTTCTGGTGGGTAACATCCCTGCAGGTAAGACAAAGACAGGGAGAACCCTCACTAACCCCCACACCACACACACAGCTCCCCTCTGCTGCTCCTCAGAACCCTTGAGAGTCTCCAGAAATCACCCCAAAAACCTTAACAGGCAAAGCCCCACTACAGAGCAGCCTGGCTGCCTTGAACATCTGGTTGCCTAGCAACCCAAACTCCTACTTAATGAGATGACTGGAAGCCTTTCTTCTGGCTCCCAGCATCATGGCACTCTGGAGGGAAAGCCTTTGTTGGTCAAGTTCCAGGTGAGTCTCCAGGCGGAGCTGAGTTAAGGTCCTGAGCCACAGAAAGCATCCCAGGTCTGGGGGCTTGAGCCAGGCACAAAACCTGGGGATCCCAGAATTCAGCCTAGTAAAATGTAATCAAGTCCCTTCAGCTCTCCAAATCTCGGTTTCCTCATAGTTGGGATAGAGGAGAAGTTCTCAAATCCAGCAGGGTTTCAGGATGACCTGATGAGCTGAGACCCGCCCCGCTTCTGTACCAGATGAGATCAGAATCCCCCTGGGTGGGGCTCAGGCACTTGTGCTTTTATAGAGCTCTTCAGATGATTGAAATAGGCAGAGTTGAAAATCAAGAAGTTTAAATGTTCTAAGCTAGGTATGTCCAAGCTATGGCCTAAACTTTATAATAAAAATATTTTTTTAAAATGTTATTTGGATATACACTAACTATATTATGTAATTTATGCGCAGCCCAAGACAATTGCTCTTTACTCAGTGCAGCCTAGGGAAGCTGAAAGGTTGGACACTCCTCGTTTATGCTATGGTTTGAATGTGTCCCCTCCGAAATTCAGATGTTACCAATGTAAAAATATTAAGAGACAGTGCTCTTCTCCACAGGCAGCTTCCCTTGGGGGTGACACAGGGCTTCCTGATAGGGCCAAATGACAAAAGAGCAAGGCTGCCCCCAAGAGTGAACGTGCTCCTGAGGCCCCACGGCTACTCTGGAGGTTGCTATCCTCCATCCTCGGCAGTCTGGAGTCTCAGGTGATGTTGCCATGGTAGCTGTAGGGTCACTGCTTAGCAACAAGCCAGAGCCACAGGAAGTTGCTAAGGTATTTTCACCTGTGTTAAAGCAAATGGACATTTAACTCAGTCAAATGTAAATACACTGTTGTTGTTGTTGTTGTTAAGTGCCATCAAGTTGGTTTCTGACCCATACCACCCTACCCTACTACAACAGGTGAAACACTATTGTTAGTGCTTCTCTGTTATTCATAGGGTTTTCAATGGCAAAATGATTGGGAGGAGGTTGCCACGTCCTTCTCCCAAGCCTACATTATCTGGTGTTCCCAGGCGGTCTCCCATCCAAGTACTAACCAGGCCCGACCCTGCTTAGCTTCTGAGATCTGACAGGATCAGATGCCACAGGGCTACACCTGCAGGCAAATACACTGTGAGGGGAGAGAAAACATACACACATGGGCCACCCAGTGAGTGCAGAGCTATGTATCTATCTATTCATACTTGAGGTCTGGAGAAGGTGTTTTTACTCCGGAGGGAACAGTCAAGGAGGTCCCAAATGACCCAATGAAGCCCATTGTCTGGGACACACTAACACAGCTGACTTCCCACTCACCCAATTTTAAAAGCTTCACCTCCACTTAATTTCCAACCTAGTTTCCAAATCTTTCTCCTAAATGGCTTGAGAGTTTCAGTAGTAATTAATTGCATCTACTGTAAAGCCAGACTGCCTGGGTCCAAAGCTTAACTCTGGCCCTTTCTTTGTCTATCTGAACATATCATTTTACTTCCCTGTGCCCCAACTGCCCTTTCTATAAAATGGGAATGATAATAGTGCCTATATTATAGGATAGTGTGAGAATTAAATAAGTAATTCCTTGGCAAGCACATATGCTTTGCATATGTTGTTGTTGTTAGGTGCCGCAGAGTTGTGTCTGACTCATAGCAACCCTCATAGGACTTTCAATGGCTGATTGTCTCGGGATTGGATTCAGGAGTGGGATATCATGTCCTTCTCCCATTTTTGCGGTGCTGGGGATGGAACCAGGGTCTTCAGAGAGTGCAGAGCAGCACTCTACCATCAGAGCTAAACCCAGCCCTCATTCCTTATATATGCCCTATATTCCTTATAAGTTTCTTCTTTCCTTATATAGATCTTATAGAGGAAGTTTTCCCATGCGTCAGACCCTACATAAGGAATGAAGAACATAAGAATTAGCAAGAAGCTGGCTCTGTGAGGCTCACATCTTTCCTTCCATCACTCATGCAGGAAGGCATAACTCCTTGGTTGGTCATTCAAGGCACCCCCAAATCTGACTCCAGCCTAGCCTTGCCTACTTAGAGGGTAGTTGTGAGGATTAAATAAAGTAATACACGTAGGTTACTATTCAGCATGGTTACTATTCCTGCCAATATTGCTCTTTTTACTTCTCCCACAGAGCAGCACCACACTGGGCTGCGTCCTGGTCCCTGAACAAATCTCATGCACTCAAGTGTCTGGGTTCTTATCTACCAAGGGGGTGACCACCTGGAATACCTCCCAACCTTCCCACCAGTCTTATGTCTCTGTGATCACCAAGATCACCCCCAGTCTTCCTGCTCCTCAAATACTTGACCACTCCGAGACATAATTACCCACTCCGCCTCCACCCCTCCAAACTCCTGTGGTACTCACTGCATCTTCCACTTTGTGTGAAATCAGGAGACTGAATCTTGCTTTCTGAACTGGATCACAAGCCCTTCCCATCAGGTACTTCTTAGGCAGCTTCTCAAATCCTGTCAGCCCCATCTGTCTGGGATCCCTTATCACTCACTGCTCTACCTCTGCTGTCACTACCGTCACCAGCTCTGCATGGATTCCACGCTACTGCCACCCAAACACCATGCTGGCTCCCAGCACCCTCTCACCTTAATAAAGGGAACATAATAGGTGCAAGACCAGGATATTCCTTGGTCATGTCACCACCTCCATCATCCCCAATCAGCAATCTGAAAGAATGGAAGAATAAGCAAAGGCATCAGCTTAGTGACAACACCCCAAGTGGCTAGGATGCTATCCTTTGGGACACAGTGTATGCACTGAGCCAATATCGTATATGGTGCTGTGCACTGATTGGCGAGGATACACAAACTGGGAACCAAGAAATGTACACAAGACCTGTCCCTCCCATCATCTCTCTCACCTACACACAACGTATATTCCTTGCCCACAGTCTAGTAGTCTGGCTGCCACAGAAGAAATTCTTCTGCCAGTAAGAGTAAACTCAGACTATCACTTAGGGCTGGGATTTAGCTCAGTTGGTAGAGTGCTGCTCTGCAGTTTCTGAGGTCCCAGGTTCGATTCCCAGAACTGCAAAAGTGGGAGAAGGATGTGGCAATCCACTCCAGAGGCAATCCTGAAACAATCAGCCATTGAAAACCATATGAGGATCACTATGAGTTGGACACAACTCCACAGCACCTAACAACAACAACAACAACATCACTTAGTCACTTAGCATTCCTCATGCCAGTAGTGGGTAGAGGAGTTACTGCACCAGCAGAATTAGTAACCCTGGTTGCCGGAAGGAGCTAATGTTTCTACCCAGTGGGAGCAGAGAAGATAGCTTCTAGAAGCCAAGGAATTCAGTGGGGCTTTTCTAGGTGCTTGAAAGCTAGCAAATATTGTACAGGGGCACCACAGAGACACAGTCCAGCAAGGATGTGGCAAACAGAGCTAAAGTTAGTCTAGGGTTTTGCTTCTCATGTATCCATAGTCCAGCCCCATCAACATCACCTGAAAGCTTGTCATAAATGCAGTATCTCGGGCCCCTCCCCAGACTACTGAACTGCATTGTCCATTTGCACTGATCCCCGGCTTGATATAAACATGTACATACTGAAGTGGAGACACACACTAGGAGCCTACTAAGCCAGCAACGTGGAGCTTTCGGCTGGAAGTATAAGAAATCCAGAACAAGTGATGGAGAAGGGAGCGGATGCTGGTTATGGCCTCAAACCAGAGGCATGGTGTGAAGTCAGGCTTCTTTCCTTTACCTTCTTTTCAGAGAAAGACAGGTTACTGCCCTGAGGGAAAATTGGTGACCAATAGCCAGTGGTGATGTGAAATGGTGCAGCTGTTTTGAAGAACAGATTGACAACTCCACCAAATGACAAACACAGAATCACCATATGGTCCAGAAATTATATTCCCAGTAAGTGTCTTCAGTTGTGCAGTTGTGGCTGCCTCAATGTCCCAAATTGATTATGAAACATTTACCTTTCCTGGTCATTTTGACTTTAGAGAAGAGCCGGAAGGTGCAAGGTGCCAGATCTGGTGAATAAGGTAGATGGGGACACACTGTTGTTTATATTTGACAGAAATTGCCTCACCAGGAGTGATGTGTGACCCAGAGCATTGTCATGATGGAGGATGAAACTAAAGACATTCATGAAAGAGGACTTCCAGAGATGCTTCAGAAAATGGCAAGAACGATGGGATAAACGTGTTTGAAGCCAGTAGGACTATTTTGAGGGGCATTAATGGCAATGTGTCTTTTACTGTAATATTTTTTTAAATTTAAATATCCACTATAATTTGCGATCACACCTTGTATATCTCCAAGAGAAATGAAAATGTAAACTTCCACATGACTATTCATAGCAGACTTATTCATAACAGTCAAAAAGTAGAAACAGCCCAAATATCCATGAACTGATGAATGGATAAAGATTTGCCGCAAATTGCACATCTTCTTCTTCCTAGTAAATGGGAATTTTACAGAATCCTTGATTTTTTTTTAATCAAGACAAAGATGGTAATAGAGAAACACAAAGAAGCTGGTGGTGAGGAAAGAAGCTTAAGCTGATGAGGCATGTGTAAGGAGTTTCTACGAAAAGATAAGAACATTCTTTCTATATTTCCATAAAATCTAGATGAGAAAGCATCAACGATCTGAGATGAACATCCTCATGGAAATGTAGTCTGAAATGTGGGCTGCGAGTCCCCTTCTTTGAGCAGAAAAGGGGCAGGTTGTGTGAGCGAAGAAGGAACCCTGTGCTCCTAAGCACGCCTCCTAGCCAGTCCTCTGGGGACAGTGTATATACCTGGCATGTGTACCTTTCAAGAGGTATCTGGCTTTCCTATATCCCAGGGTCTGGTCTACTACGAACACTCAACAAGTCCTTCATGAACCCAATTGTATTGTTTTGGTGCTGAAGCTAAATAGTCTCTAGGGAACCCTGGACCCCACGTAACCCCAGCACCCAATACAGTACCCTGAATGTAAGGAACATTCAATGAGTATTTGTGAAAGGGATGGACGGTTGAATGATTAAACACATTTCAGCCTGGAGATGGGCTACTGCATATCTGTGAGATATATCAGACTGAAGAAAATGAGTTACCAAGTACAACTGAGAGGAAAAATAAAGTAATCGGCCATGCTTTGGTTCCTAAAATGTTATCTCCCTCATCCATAATCACCATCACCAATGAGATGGGACATCTGTAATTTGGGGCCTGGGTTTTAAAGATTCCCCCAACTGTTGAGTGGTAGTTTGGTAAATGGCAACATGGAATTTTCTAGCTAGAAGAGTCTTCAGAGATGCCTGAGCTATTGAAGAAAAAGAAGCCCAGAAGGAGACCTGTCATTGTGTGGGAGTGTGACAAGTGGCTGGGTAATTTCCTAAGGATGAGCTGAGCCCGGGCAGGGAGTTCACACATCAATAGCAGTACCTCTAATATAAAAAGTTTAGCAAATTGACACTATGTCTGTCACACACTATTTGAACTGATTACTAGGTTCTGGGTAATTCACTTCTCCCAAAAATGTGGATATATGACCATGGTTTTGCTCTAATGCATTATAAGGAACAGAAGAAATCTTCCCAGAATGGCCTCATGCGGAATGTGCAAATTTCACACAGGTGACCCAGGATGATAAACCCATTGGAGACTGCAGAAGTGGCCTTTGCCAGAACCACCCAGGAGAAGTAGTCCCAGGCCAGAAATCTACTCTCCTTCTGCAAGCACAGAATGATAAGGGCAAAACTGTTCCCCAAGGAGAACTGTGCCCTTGGGCAGCGCAGTGGAGCGAACTAATTTCTAATAATGAGGCTGTGAGCTACAGGGTTTGTCTACAAAACAGCCTTATTCGTGAAGAGTAAATATGTCAACTAATTCAAGTGGCATGCTAAATCTCCATTGTATTCTGAAGTTCAGTCTTCCTGGCTCTATAAAATGGGATGCACGCCTTCAATATGCACCACAGAATCTGTGAGATTGCAGAATGCCACATTAAACTCAGAGCTCCTGGGCTAATGAGGGTAAGTCCATTTTGCAGTAATGAATTGTTGGTAATAGCCCATCATGGAACAGATGTCTCATCCGTCATTGCACAGGGAGTCCAATACTGTGGAATGCTCCACGGTGGAGGGAGGCAGCACACCTCAGGAGGGGATCCTCATCTCGGGAGCCAGCCCCATGAGGCAGAATGATTAACTACCTACTCGCTGTGATTTGAGGCCCCCAAATCCTCCCTAACTCAAAATATGTCCCCACCCACCTGCCATAGCACTTAAAATACCCTCTTTTGAATTGGCTCTTATTAAAATGTAAATATGTCACCTGGAAGAAGTAACACATCACATTAGCATCCATTATCCCTCACTTTCACATTATGGAGGCCTAGGGCCTCAGGGAATGGGTCAGGGACAGCTAGTCATGGTGAAGGGTAGCTTCCAAAAGAGATGGGCAGGTCTCAGGTCCTCAGGTCGGTGGGGCCAGGCCAAATGGGGTGCACAGTGGGCCTGTAGGCAAACTTTTGCTTATCCTATCCTACTGATGCCTGCAGCTGTCCCACTGTGGCATCCAATCCTTTCAGGTCTCTGAAGCCAAGCAGAGCTATCAGACTGAAGCCTGGTGGGAAGTCAAGCCTGGTGGGGCCTGGTTAGTCCTTTGATGGGAGACCACCTGGGAACACCAAGTGCTGAAGGCTTGGGAGAAGGACCAGGCAACCCACTCCCAAAACACAATCAGCCATTGAAAACCCTATGACTGGCAGAGAAGCACTGACAATACTGTTTCACCTGTTGTACATAGGGTCACTATGAGTCAGACACCAACTCAATAGCACCTAACAACATGCTACTGATATCCTGAGTTTTAAAAGTGTGTATTTTCCCCAACTACCTGAGCAACTTGAGGGAAGAGTCATACCTTATTTATCTTGGCAAATTCCCAGAATCTAGATTATAAATATTTGGAAAATCCTCAGTACTTTTCTAATAAATATTTATTGAATAAGAGAATTTTAGCCTCACAGCCCCTAAAGAAATCAGAAGGGGAATTACCATTTTGTAGATGTGGAAACAGACTCTTGGGCACCCATTTACTTGCCAGCCACAGGGGACTGGGAGGAACAAGCGCTGGATAAAGAAAGGGGCAGACAGAGTACATGCACTTTGTCTAAGGAGAATAGCACACCCAGGGAGCTAATGGGAGGTAGGAGTACACTAGATCAAGGTCAAATTTTGGATGCTTTTGGATGGTAGCCTGAGAGTTGGGCATATTATCCTGGAACTTCTGAATGTTAGTTTAGTGATTGGGAGGGCAGGAAGCAGAAGGATACAGAGAAACACGCAAAGTGATGGTTTTGAAAGATTCTTGGCATAGAGAAAAACAGGATGGGCTAGAGAATCAAACATTTAGGTAGTTAAGGGCTCCCATATGTGAGTCAGAACCATATTAGCAGTGATGGAAACAGAGATAAGGGCAAGATATAAGAGACTTTATAGCTAACTTGTGGTGGTGGTGGTGGTGGTGGTGGTGGTGGTGGTGGTGGTGGTTATTGTGTGCCATCAAGTCAGGCCTGACTCATAGCAACCCTATTTACAACAGAACAAAACACTACCAACACTGTGCCATACACACAATCTTTTTTTTTTTAATGTTTGACCCCATTTCTGCAGCCACTGTGTTTCTTCTCATTTTGACTTGTGCCACATCTACAAATGGAGGCCCTAAAGGGCTTTACTCAATTCCTGTCATTGAGGTCAATTCCCCTTTGAGGTGACAACATTTCCCCAGTTGTCTTTTAAATGCCTTCCAACCTGGGGGGCTCATTTTCCAGCACTGTATTTGACACTGCTTCTCTGCTATTCACAGTGTTTTCCATGGCTCATTGTTTTGGGAGTGGGCCTCCAGGTCCTTCTCCCTAGTCTGTCTTAGTCTGGAAACTCAACTAGAACCTGTCCACCATGGGTCGCCCTACTGGTATCTGAGATACTGGTGGCATAGCTTTCAGCATCACAGCAACATGCAAGCCCCCGCAAGCATCCCAAGCTGACAGACACATGGGGGATGGCTAACCAAGAGGTCAGTTTTAGTGGCTGCCTGAGTGAGGAGCAGGTGAGGGAGAAGGAAGAATGAAAGACACTGATGACATTTCAAACCCACTTAATGAAATGATCAGAAATTGACAGTGCCGGGATATCTGGGTGGGAAGTAGGCTTTGACCCAGGATGGTAAGTTCCATTGTAAAAATGGTGCATCACGTGACAGTGGAAAACCCAACTGAAGATGGCCGTAGGTCAGCTGGAAATTTAGTGTCAAAACCTCAAAGAGAATTAGTGGAAGCCATGAGACTCAGCAGCTAGAAGGGGATGCAGCCCAGTGCTACTACCTGTAGCCTGAGGGGTGCCCTCTCCTCAGGGACCTCTACTCAGGTGGGGCCACGTCCTTGGTTCTATCAGAGAAGAAAATTAAAGGATGAGACAGAGAGAAACAAAGTTAGTGAGTTTACTAACTATAGATAAGAGAGAGTACACACTTTAGATTGAAGCATGGGCATTCAGAGAGAAAAAAGATGCTTAAGAAAAGAATCATAGCACATGTCCAAGACATGTTCATAGGCTTCCCAAGAGAGAGACTTGCTCAAGAAGTAAGAATCATCGTAAGCATGCAAGAGAAGGATGTGGGTTTCTTAAGAGAAAGAGCTATTTAAGAAAAGAATCATGAACAAGACATGAATGCAAGCTTCTCAAAAGAGAGAGAATCACATTTAAGGGTCTGAACAATAGCCATATATATGATTTTGTGACTTTTAAAGTTACATTGCTCAAAGGATGTAACTCACATCCTAATTCAAGGTTTAAGCAAATAATGAGCTGGTTTACTGATTCTTTTTACCTTTAAAGAATTTCCCCCTTTATAAATAAAATGTAAGGTGGCTTTACAAGGTTCATTGCTGGGTTTAGGGAAAAAGAGAGAAGTGCCAGTTAGACAAAGACATGGGCCAAAATAAGTCAAAAAAGAAGCTCCATTATTTAGGGGAGTTAAAAGATTAAGTAGGAATGTTTTGGTACACTTTCTATCTAAGAAACTTCCCTTTTTAGTAAGTGGACTATAAGGTAGTCCAGGAGGTGTATTATACAGGCTTGCAGGTAAGAAAAGAGTCACAAGGAAGTTGTCTGGGTGTATGTTAACTGCAAATATAGCCCATAATCTTGTGAGATTCTCAGAGCAGCACAGGATTACAGAGGAGAAAGTAAGGTTAAACTCACAGCGTGGCTTCTTTCTAGTTTAACACTTTCATTTAAAATCTCTCTCAAAATAATGCTCTATTCAGGCAGCCCTCATGGCAGTTTTCTTGGTAGTTGTGCCAAAATTCTTGACTCTCAGCCATTGAGACTTAAACCTGATCCTGGGGTGAAGGCTCTTTTCCTTTTCCACGTCCCCTTGGTTTTCCTCTCTTTCTGTCCTGTCTCAACATTAGCTGAGATTTCTAAGAAGAAAAACAGGAAATGGCCGTAATCAGAATCACCAAACATGTCCCTATATAAAGCTTGAGCACAAAATGAAGGTGGCAGAGTTGGATTCTATTGTGACAATTGAAGCCAAATAAGAGAGTTTCAGAAAGGTAGAAGTGACAGTAATAAATGCTGCAGAAAGGTCAAGGAAAATGAAGAGAAATGGACATTGGATTTCAAGAATAGGCTGTCTCTGATTATCTTTAAGAGCACAATTTCAAAAGAGTGTGGCAAGGGCAGGAAAACTTAAATAGGATTGGGGGCAGGCAGCCAGGAAGGGAAGAGATGGTAGAGGAAGAGAGGTAGCAGTGCAGCCAAGGCATGGCTGGGCTTGTTAATCTGTCCCTTTCAATACAGGGAGAGTTGAGGCCATATCTATGTGCAGAAAGAGACTGAAATACAAAAGGAAGCAGGGGATATTGGGGAAGCATCGCATAGAAGCAGCAGAAAGCAAGCCAGGGGCAGGAAAGTCCAGGGGAAGGTAGAGAGGAGGGGAAGGTGGTGGGAGTCCAGATTGAAAGAAGGTAAAGAAACAAGCAATGAGGTAAGTCCAGACAGAGGTCATTTTACTGGAAAAATCAGAAAAATAAGTTCTCAGGGGTTGTAGTTGTTGTTAAGTGCTATCGAGTCAGTGTCCGACTCATAGAGACCCTATGCACAACAGGCAAAGCAGTATTGTTAGTGCTTCTCTGCTATTCATAGGGTTTTCAATGGCTGATTGATTTTTGGCAGTGGGTTGCTGTGTCCTTGTCCCAAGCCTACAACACCTGGTGTTTTTAGGTGGTCTCCCATCCAAGTACTAACGGGGCTCTACCCTGCTTAGCTTCCAAGATCTGACAGGATTGGATGACACAGTGGTATGGCTGCAGGCTCTCAGGGGTTAGCCTTGCAAAAAATAAATTAGCTTTCCCAAAGAACAGTCCCAGATGGCAAAGGACTGGACTCCATTGTTGACAAGATTTATCCAAAATAGAAGAGGAGTAAAAGCCATTTCCAAAGTTAGACTCTCACCTATCTATTGCTGACATTCCAACTAATGAAGTCTGAATGCAGCATTACAAAGCCATTAAACATCCATACTAGAGAGAGACTGAGATAACATCTGAGCCAAGTGTTGCACTTCACCAAGAAAATAGGGTCCGGAGAAGTAAAATAAATGAACCCAGATCACACCACGAGTTAAGGGCTAAATCTAGGGCTGTTAGTACCTGACCAAGTGCAATTCCCACCAAATAGCAGCTCTGTGTGCTAGATTTCCTGGGACAATTCCAACCATTTGTAATTTCTTTTTTCCAATAATGATGGGATTTTTTTTTTTTTTGATGGATAACAAAATATGATTTCATTCTGGTACCTTCATATGGTTTTTCATATTAAAAATTTGAAAAAAAAAGCAATAAATCAAGAAAAGAAAATCATTTATCAGATCCCATCTCCCCACTTGGGTTCTGCATATAGTCACAGCATTCACATGACAGAGTTCTTCAAAGTGTGGCTCTGGAGTTGAGAGGCACAGCTACAACTCCAGGAAGGGCCCATCATTTACAACTTGGGTGACATTCAATGAGATGTTTGACCTCTGCTGGGAGAGAGGCTCTGGCGCACTGAAGGTGGCAGAGAAGAAGGCAGCAGTAATCCACTGTGCTGTCATTGTTGCATGAGAAGAAAGCAGCAGGTGAGACCCAGACAGAAGCAGCCAAAGTGGCCTTTAATACCGTTCTCCCTCCAGAATAATCCCAATGTTTCAGCCAGAAATGATTTGAAGGCTTTTTGAGAGGCAGGCCTGAAGAGAAAATGTAATTACTTTTTCCTGCACTTGAATATCAAGGTGATGTCCTTTCAAAATAAAGAAGGCACTTGAGGTGTGGGAGGGAGGAGGCAGGGAAGGAAATGAAGGATGGAGAAGGGCCATTCGTGCTGAAGCCGGTGACATTTCGCCAAAGTGACTCCCTTTGGGAGCAGCTGGTGCAAATGTCATTCAGCTGAGCCAGTTGGAAGTCAGAGAGAACAGTGAGTTCTGTGGGACCTGAAACCTGATCCACTCCCGCTCCCACCAACCACTCCTCTCTATCCCAAATCCTGACCCCCTGGGAAGAGGTTAGCTCCAGGCATTTACCTGGGGCCAATGGCCTTGGACACGGCCATAGACACCATGAAGTTATCACTGTGATCATAATGCGTGCATGTCCAGCCTCAGCCCTGGGCGGAGTCTGTCCAGAGATGGTAAAGCCCTGAACTTCACACCTCCTATTCACATGTGTGAACCAGAAAAGATGGTACCATGTAGCCATGCCTACCAGTGCATCCCAGAAGAAATGCAGCCATGGATGATGAAAGAGTAGAAATCTAGAACAAGCAACCTGGGTTTCTTCAAGCTGGTCATTGAAAGGGCATAAGAAAGGGAAGGAGAAGAAGAACGACAGTCAAGCCAACCCAAGTTTGAATCGAGTTCTGCCGCTTACTATGTGACCTTGACACATTACCTAACCTCCGTGCCTGTTTCCTCACCTGAAAAAGTCCACAGGGGTGCTGGGAAGATGGCAATGAGCAGATGCCTACCAGATGGTGTTACATGTACATACAGATTTTTCAGGAAGTATCAAGTGCGTGCACACTGACAAAAGAGCACATGTTCCTGACTAAGGTCTCCAAGTCATCATGTAAGAGGACAGTTCGTAAAACTCAACAACTCAGGATGGGCTAAGATCTGAGGCCACTGATGTTCCCAGCCTGATGCTGTGTTGTCTCCAGAGACCACTGAGGCCTTTGGGACTAATGGATTGGACATATGTGACCCATAAGCAAAACCCCTTACAAGTCCCTCCTCGTGTTTTATTTCCTTGCAATGTATGGAGTATGCATCACATACTTTGAAAAACCCCACTGCCTCTCTACGTGGACGTGAAATCCACCTCGTAGCAATGTGTTTGGTCTATGGTGAGTACTCTCTCAGGGAGGGATGGGGGGAGGGAGTCCTTGAGGCCTCCTTAGGTCCAGTCTGAATGTGCTCTCCAATGCCGTTCTGAAAAAGTGTCCTGGCCCTTTTACTAAATAGTGGCATCTATTATAATCTGAGGCTTCGTAACTCACCTATAGCACTGTCTCCTATGAGGACTCTAGCAGATAAATTCAAAGAAGTAACCTTGGAACAGATTAAGTTCAAAGTATGTTTTCAACAAAAATCAACAAAAAATAATACACAAGAGAGAAAGGTAAAGAGAAAACATACTGCACCAGTTGCAAATAAGGTTTCTGGTAAAGGTAGCTGGCGTGTGTAATTCTGTTTCAGAAGAAGAGAATTAAAATTGCTCAGCAGACAAAGGCTTGCCCATGGGCTTTCAGAGAGCAGTCAAATGTTGAGTTTCTACCTGTGAGAGTCTCCATGCTGTGAGAGAATGGAAAAAATATGTGGGCTGTGTCTCCCACAGAGCAGAATCGGAATCTCAGCCCTAACACTTCCTGCATACACTGAGTAAGTTGCTTAGCCTCCTTGGTCCAGAAGTTTCTCATCTATACATGGAAATAATAAATGGCCAGAAGCCCCAAAACTACGCCCAAAATCCCAAAAGGGTTAAACTATAATATTGACACTTTAGGATGAGTTGACACTCGCAGTTTATTCAAAGCTGTAGTGATTGGGTTTTCTTTTCTTTTTTTCCCTTTTTTTTAAAAATTGTGCTCTTGCATTCTCTCTCTCTCTCTCTCTCTCTCTCTCTCTCTCTCTCTCTCTCTCTCTCTCTCTCACTTCCCCCTTCTGCATGTGTTTAAAAGGAAGAATCTTTTGTTTCAGCTAAACATACCTGTGGGGAGCTAAACTTTCAGGACTCTATGACAATAAATGAGCACTCCTAATTGCAATTAAAATATCTAAAAGGGGATAAACTGGCACTTGCATGCTGAGTGACAAGCCAACCACACAAAGTCTAATCTGAGAAGGAACTTTCCAGCAATTGAAATTCTTTGACAAAAGACCTCTGGGGAAATGTTGTCTCCTTAAAGAAGAGTCTTAGTTACAGGATCAAAGTACATCCCCAGGATCTCCATTTGCTGATGTGGCATGACTCAACATGAGGAGAAATACAGTGACTGCAACAATGGGCTCAAACATTTAAAAAAAGAAAAAAGATCATGTGTATGGCACAGGGTTCATACCGTTTCTTTGACAATGGAAGGTGTTCTTTCCACGCAGAGTGGATTTCTTGAGCGTCCTTTTGCATACAGGGGATACTGAGACACAGTACCGGGGAATCCCATTCACAAGGAAGGCTGACTAGAGGTCCCTCACCTACTCATTTGGTTACTGTTAATTCTTAGAGAGTCACACCAGAGAGAAGCCAAGGAGCTGCCTACCACACAGAGAGCCCAGAAAAGGAAATGCAGCCTAACTCTGTTTTCTTGCAAATTAGGTGCTGTGACAACTTAGGCTCTAAAACACACAGACACAGTATCTGTGCTTAATTAGCAAGTTGGAGAAAACAAACGCTAATAATTGACTGATGCGTGAGAAGGAGCTATTGGGAAAACACCCAGCAGAGAATGCCTGCCAGTTCTCCCTCTGAGGCGGTGATTAGTATGGTGGAGCTCCCAAAGCAACTTCTGCAGACACAGTCCTGACTCTGAGTAGGTGTGCACCCTTGAGCGTGAGGAGAGAAGCAGCAGAGGATATATTTCTTGATTGCTCTAATTATCCACATTGCTAGCCTTGAGCCTCTCTGGGTTCCGGAAGCAGCACATGTCACAACGGGTAGGCTGCTCTGACCCATTTACCATGGAACTGCAAGGCTGCGAGTTGTGCTAAAGCCCAAGGAAGAGATGGCAAGGGGCATGCAGCCCCCACTGGGGCCCCTGACCCAGCAGACCCTGCCTCGCTTTGATGACTGGGGTCAGTCAGGAGCCTTTACAGGCCTCTGGAGGCCTGAGAGGAGAACCACAGCTAGACCTCCAGGGGGTTGGGGCAGCCCCCTGCTGATGCTTTTTCTCCCTCTGGGAAGCTGTGCCTGGCTTGCTCTTTGACCATGATAGAAACTAAATGCTTACCCATGGGATACCAAGTGGGGCCTGAGTTGCCCATCATAAACTAGGTGCTATCCAGTCTTCTAAATCAGTGAGGTTGAACATGCCCAAAGGCAATCTACCACCAAAAGGAAGAAGTATATATAAAAGATTGGAACCACAAATGGCCTGCCAGCTGGAGCTACAGATGAAAAGAGGCTGCTGCCAGAGATACCAAGGGCCAATGTTGCCCCTTTGGTCTGGGATCTCCAGGCAATGCAGTCCCCCTCTTCTGATGAGTAAATTATAGGAGGATGAGCAATCCTCAGATAAAAGAGCAGAGCAATAGCTCCCTAGTGGGGTGAATTTTCCCCCAATATCTAAAGATGTTTTGAGTGATGTGGCTGGGGGGTGGGCTACTGGCATCCAGCTGGTAGAGGACATGATGAGGTGAGAAAGCCTGTAGTCACAGGACAGCACCTCCCAACCATACCAAAGAAGTCTCCACCCAGACATGTCAATAGTGCCAATGCTGACAAACCATGTTGTAAGGAAAGGGAAAGAAGAAATGAAAGAACAGGAAATCAGTGACCAACATATGCCCAAAAAAGTATGTGGCTAGATATAACCTTCCTCAATTCTATCACTAGTTACAAGGTCGTAGCTGACAAGCTTTTCCTATTCACCCCACACTTCTCTGTGTACGTGTTAATATTCCAGGATGGAAGAGATCACACTTTCCCCAGCTCCTCAAAGGAGTTGTGTTGTCAGAAAGAGTTTAGGAATCCCTGCTCGAAGTACTTATTTGTAACTCCCTACTTCTGCCCCACACATCAATCATGGGAGGCAAACAGGCATAAAACACTCACAGAATACTTCTCCTGCTACCCACCAATCTGCTCTAGAGAGCCCAGAAGGAGCAACTTGTTGACCCAAAGTCACTTTGATTTGTGCCAAAAAGTAAGGATATCTTATGTTTTCCTGATATACCTTACAACATGGAACTATTGGTATAATAACTGTTTTTCACTTGTCTGTTCAACAAAAATGCCTTAAGCACTATTACTTATTACAGTGGTAAAAACACCAACATTCTTCTGGACAGAGCTTACGGTCTATGGCTCTGTGATCATTCTCATCCTTTTCCTCATAGGTTTATTGAAACAGGAGATCAAAAGAACTCACATTTCATCCAGTTCTTTCCCCCAAGAATCCGTAAGTTCCTCTGGTCATCTTGTGCCTTGGGCCTAACCTGCCCAGAGCCTAGTGTTGGGGAGAAGCATCGTGTAACATTCTTTTACTCATGAAAGCATCACAGAGCTCTTTCCACAGCTCCTCCTCCATTCTGCCCCTGGGTTATGAGTTGCCTTCCTATTCTTTGCTTAGCTTGTGACTCTGACACATGTATTGAGAAAAGATCAAATGCACTCAAAGTGAGAATTCAAATGCTAGTGTCCTTTGAGAGGCCACAATCCCCTTGCTGTAAAATGTGCAGGTCCTTAATTGGTGAAGGGATGTCTAAGGTCTTCCCTGGAGTGGGCTGAAGAAAGAGTGGAAGCCGGGGAGGTGGAAGCCCTGGATGTGGGCAACTCTCCTGAGGAATTCTGCTACAGAAGGGGAGCAGAGAACTGGGGCAGAAGCTAAGGGGAGACTTGGAGCCAAAGAGGTGATTGGCTCTTATTTACATGATTGTCTTGGGTTATTGTTGAGTTGAGTGAGATACTATAGCATATCTGTAGACCAATAGGAAAGAATTAACCAATCATCCTGGGGTGGATTAGAGAGAAGAGGATCTAGGCTACAGGTGGAGCCCTGGCTTTCGGTAGAAACAGAGACTGCTTATCCACTGCACAGACTGCAGGGCCATGGAAGCAAATCACTGAGTAGATGGGGTGATGGGAAGATTCAGTTCTGTTCTCACTGCTTCCATTTTCTTGGAAAAGTGAAGGGTAGAATTGAAAGTAGACAAGAGGGAAATTAGGGAAGTTAAGGAGAGGGCAGGTAAAAGGTAGGAAGGATCTTAGAGACACGAAGAATATACTAAATAAGAACATATCATAGGGATGCCACACAGAGCTGAGGGGCCTCTGGAGAGGAGTGGCGTAAATTCGATGTGTATTGAATGTTTTCAGCCACTCTGCACCGCTCATGCGCAGGCGAGAAGGGGCCGACTCGGGCTTACCCAACTTTGGTGTTTATCATGTGTGTAAAGGAAAGGGTGGGGTACAAGGGAAGCAAGACCTGCTGAACTCTTGGGTTGAACCCAGGTCCTCATTCTTCCACCTCGTGGTGAATCCTTTCAGGACTTCTTTCCTTCCTACCTAGGATCCTTAATCTGTCAGAGAAGCCCTATTCCCAATGATCTTCAAGAGGGAATGAGACAGGGTCAAGGTATCTTTTCCCAGGAAGCCCATCAGCCCTTTCTGCACCTACTTCTTCCCAGGGAACCCCTTCTGCCTTCCAAGAAGAACAGAGAGGGGCAAACTGCAAGTCACAAAGGCCGTGTTATCGCTAAGCCACCAAGCAAAAAGAGTTCCCGCTTGAGGAATTTCCCCCAAAGCAAACAAGCACACTCCACCTGCAACCTCGATTCTCTCCTTTCTACTCTACCCCAGGAAGGCTGATTCATTAATTCTTTCCTACCGATCCTACAGATATGCTATGATGCCTCGATCAACTCAAGAATCACTGAAAACAAACAAGTAAACAGAAGCCAATCATCTCCTCTGCTCCAAGGCTCCCCTTTTATCGCAGAATTCTCTGGGCCCCTTGCATTAGCTGAGACTGGGAGGTGGGCTAGAACAGGAGTCCCTAACCTTTCAGGCCCAGGGGCTGGTTTCCTGGGAGACATTTTTGACAGACGGAGAGGAAGGATGGTTTCTGGATGATCCAAGAGCATTACATTCACTGTATAAAGCACATGAAGTTGCTGTCCCCTGCTCACAGGGGTAGGGTCTACTAGAGGGCCTGCACTAACAGGTAGAAGCAGGAGCTAGTGAAAAAAAATGCCTCCTTTGATTTCCCCATCTGGTACAGCCCACAGGAACTTGGGTTGCACTCTTGGTATTAAGGTAATGTAACACAGCTAGCGGTGTAGCTCATGGTAGAGAGTATATTTAGCATACAGGAAGTCCTGGGTTCCATCCTCAGTGCTGAGACACATACACACACACACACACACAAACACACACACACACACACACACACACACACATTGTTTGTTGTTAGGTGTCGTCAAGTCATGTCTGACTCATAGCAACCCTCATAGGGTTTTCAATGGCTGATTGTTTCAGGATTGCCTCAGGAGTGGATTGCCATGTCCTTCTACCACTCTGTGGTGCTGGAAATCAAACCCAGGACCTCAGAGACTGCAGAGCAGCGCTCTACCAACTGAACTAAATCCCAGCCCCACACACATATATACACATACATGTATACATATATGTGGAGGGGGCCAAAGAATGTATTCACATTTTAAGAAAGGAAAACATTGTATTAAAATGTAATATTCAATACATACCGACTATAAGTCACATTTGGCTTCTGCTGTGTGAGGTCTCCTGGATCTTCCCTTGTACACATCACACACAGCACCACGTATCTCAAACTGACTGTGAATGCAGGCAATGGTTAGGCCTCTTGGAGGTTCTGTTTCCCCTGCACGCCTCCATCATCACTGTACTTCCACAGCATTCTCAGATTTCAAACTCCACTTCAGGATGGTCTGGCATTCCTTGCACTCCTTGCAGAGTTGAACAACAACCATGCTTCTGACATTTTCTTTGACTGTCCTGCCTGTAGCACAAGGCACAAGCATTCATTTGATTAATATCATTTTTTTCTTTAGTGGTACTTGGGGCTTGAACCCAGCACTTCCCACATACTTTGCAAGTGTTCTATCACTGAGCTGCACCCCTAGCCCATTTTTATCTTTTATTTTGAATCGAGGTCTCACTAAATTATTCAGGATGCCTCTGGCCTCGAATTCACAGTCCTCTATCCTCGGCCTCCAGAGTCACTGGGATTATAGGCATGTGCCACTGTACCCAGCTGACTAATGCCATTTTTTGAGCAAACATCACACTGTGCATTGTTTCCATAATTCAATTCAACTTTGAAAAGTAAAATATGGATAACATCTCATAGAATGTGTATCCTTTTGGGGGAGCACCCATGGTATATAAATATATAAATGTGGTATCCTGGAAACAAAATTTTTTAAATTATATATATAATTATATAAATACACACATGTACATTGTGTTTGTGTGTGTATATGTGTGTATATATACATGTATATATGTATACATATACATATGTATACATATGTATATGTATACATATACATATGTATAAATATTTGTATACATATGTATTTGTATGTATGTATATGTGTGTATGTGTGTATTTGTATGTATGTATATGTATTTGTATACATATATATACATATGTATACATATTTGTATACATATGTATACAAATGTGTGTATGTATATACACATACACACAAACAAAACACTATTTTAACAAAACAAACCAGCCATTCTGAGATTTGATGAGCTGACCCAGGCCTTGGCTTGAGGACACTGCAGTGCACCTGCAGAGAACAGTCAGAAGTTCTGGCACAAAGAACTGAGGCTTGGCTTTGCCAAAGATGAAACAGATGTGGCAATTTGGAGACAACCAGGTAAAGCACCAGTGGCATATGCATGATCAATAGTTGTTGTTGTTAGGTGCCATGGAGTTGGGTCCAACACATAGCAACCCTCGTAGGGTTTTCAGTGGCTGATTGTTTCAGGATTGCTTCAAGAGTGGATTGCCAGGTCCTTCTCCCATTTTCACTGTGCTGGGGATCAAAATCAGAGCCTCAGAGAGCACAAAGCAGCACTCCAGCAACTGAGCTAAATAGGTTGGCCCCTAAAAGAATAATTGCATACAAGGCTGGCTCTGGTGCCCTGGATTAGTCCTGCATGCCTCTCGTCCACACAGGCCTGAGACTGCCCTGTCTGCCTGCCTGTCCACCTGTCCTGCTCTGCCTTCCCAGCTGGCCCCCTCAGCTCCCTACCCCAACTCCAATCAAAGACAATTTCCACATCTTCCAAGCACATAGGAGACCAGTGCTAAGCTGATCAGTTCATTCAAGCTAATGCAAATTATGGTTTAATATGTTATCCTTCCAGACAACATTTACATTTTTAAAAGTAGCTTCAGTCCCTTAAATCTAAATGAGTAAGGACTATGGGAAAGCCAAGCCTCATTCATGGCTGGCAGCTAGGGAAGACTTTGAGAAACAGCAGCACCTGTCTGGGGTCCTCTGAAGGCAGACATGAAAAGTCCCATCTGCTCTTTCTGATTGGCCAAGAGGTACCAATGTCTAAAAGTAAGAAACTTCTATCTTGAGAAAACATGTTTTAATACACTTGACTATTGCATGTATTACTCTAATATATGTAGATGAGATTCTTCTATGCAATCAAAATAAACCCATGATAGTGGATTGCTTAATTTCCTCTTCTGCATCAGGGAATCTGAGTTCCCTGAGGAACAAAGAAGAAAGAAGAGGAGCCACCTGCCCATCACCAGCCCAGGAGACCTCCATCCAGGACTAGCAGGGCTGCCCTGTGCAGATCTGGCCATCAGGGAAGAGGGCATCAGGCAAGGTCTGCTCCAGCTGCCTCTGCTGCTGGGGGAAATGGAGGAGAGACCCAGATTTCCAGAGAACCAAGCCACAGAAAGCGACACTTCTGTGTGCTATGTACCTCTTACTCCCACCTCCCCAGAAAGCTCCAGGGTAGACATGAATCTGTGCATTTGGGAACTAACCTCGCTGACATAGAGGTTTAGCACAAGCAACCCAAAGCCCAATGCAAAGATGACAGTTAAGGCACAATAATAGCTTTCTCTAATTTCTCTCTGCTTTCCTTGGCCCGTGAATGAAAAAGTCTAGCCTTGTGTTTTCCAGGAACTCTCTGCTGCCCTCCCATGCCAGAATGGAGGAAGGCTGACCCTCCTGCTCCACAGGAGGCAGGAGCAAGGAGCCACCAGACAGCCTAGTGACCCAGACTGAGAGACCCAAACACCTTCTGAGCAGAGGTAGCAGCGTTCATGCAACGACACTCTCCACCAAGGTCATGGTGACCTCTGTTGTTAGGTGCCACTAAGTCAGGTCTGACTCATAGCAACCCCGTGTACAACAGAACGAAACACTCCCTGACTCTGTGCCATGCCCAGCACTATGTCAGTGCTTCTCTGCTATTCATAGGGTTTTTGATGGCTGGTTGTTTTGGGATTTTCTTGGGAGTGGCTTGTCAGGTCCTTCTCCCATTTTGTGCAGTGCTGGGGATCGAACCCAGGGCCTCAGAACATGCAGAGCAGCCCTCTACCAACTAAGCTAAACCCTAGGTCACCTTAAGGCTTCCATAAACGCCCCACCCACCCACTTAGGCTGTCACTTGTTGCTTTTTAGACCTGCTTTAGGGCACAGGTGATGATTTCGAATCGGGGTGAAACACACCCATCCTCCACTGGACGCCTTCCCTGCTCTCAGGAGCCAGGGCATTGGCATTGTCATGAGGAAGGTGTTTGTCTTTGGACAGTAACCCAGAGCCCGGTCTCTCCCTAGGAGGACAAAGCAAAGAGCTGTTGCCTCGTTCCCACTCAGTGGTGGGCAGACTGAAGCATTCATCACCTGTCCCCCGCCCTGGGCCAGCTGCCTTGTTCCTTCTGCAAACATAATGCTCTCCAGAATTAATCTTCCACTAAATGTCTCCATGCTTCTGGAACTTCAATTAAAGGCCCCCTCCACCTTCAGGCAGACTCTGCCGGTGTGTAAACGCAGCTTAAATCACCCACACATTCTGTCCCTGTGCTCCCCCGTGCTGGGCTAGCGTCTTCCCACCTCTGCTTTTTCCTAGGAGTCCTTTCAGCTTGTCTTGACTTCCCTCTGCTCCAAACCAGCTTAGTACAGCCAGGTTCTCTCCAGCAGCGCCTGGGGCCTCTGAAGACCCCTGAAGACACTCCTCTCCCTGAACATCCCTGTCTCAAAGCTTCTTTCTGGTTTCAGGCTCCCACATTGCAGCTCCCAGCTTCTGACTCTAGGAATCCTTTTCTTGCTTTCTGATACTCCCTGGGACTCGATGCATCAGTGTTCGCTGATTCCCCAGCCAGCCCGTTCCCTGAAAGGCAGACACACATCCTTTCTTCACCTTGTACAAAAGCCAGACATTGGCTACCCTCGGTTCTCACTTCTGACCTAAAGGTCTGGATTCCTGGGTCCTCTAGTGAGGCCAACCCCCAGGCCCCAAGTTCACCTAGGGAAGGAGGTCACACACACCTTTCACTCCCTCTTTTTCTTGGAAGTGGAAGTTGGAGCATCAGCA
>VMDO01025297.1:0-28449 GCA_007922755.1 Pedetes capensis
TTTCATCCCATATTAAAGTCACATATTAAGGTCTTATCACATATTAAAGGAATTTGTTCATAAGAAAAAGCTGCTACATAATACACTAGGCCAGATTGAAAAAAATAAGTTTGTTTAATGTATTGTTTAATGAGATATGAATCATTTTGGATCATTACATTCTCCAAAAAGATTTTTTTCCTGTGCTGTCTTCCAGGGTGTCACACATGGTAGGTGAGCACTCTATCACTGAGCTACAACCCCAGACCTAAAATTATACTTTTTTAAATAAAAGTGTGTTAAATTTTTAACATGCTCTACCCCAAGATCAATGTTTGGCTGGAAAATGGCATCAACATCAACAAACTTTTTATCATCTGTAGAACATTCTAAAAATCTATTCATTTACTCTTATTTTTAATTTAATTTAATTTAATTTTAGGTACTTGGGGGTTGAACCCAGGGCCTCATACATAATCTGTAAGTGCTCTACCACTGAGCCACACTCTCAACTCATTTTTCATTTTTCATTTTGAGTCAGAGTCTCACTAAATTATGCTGGCTACCTCTGGCCTCAAACTGGAGATCCTCCTGCCTCCACCTCCTTGGTCACTGGGATTGCAGACATGTACTGCTGCATCCGACTTTTTATTTACTTATTTGAACAGCTTTTGAAAACCTAATTATAAATAAAAATTAAACACTCTGATCCTAGTCTTGGGAAAAAAGAAATCTTGCTTTGTGTTTTCCTTTCACATTGATACTTAATCCTCTAGTATTCATAATACCCATCCTTTCATAAGTTTGGTGTTTTTATATTGTGGATTACCTGATTTTCATTGTACTTCTCTCAGCCACACAATCTTTTTACTGAGGAGGACCAAACTGTTGAGTTCATTTAAGATTTTCTTTTTCAGATGTGATATATGTGATATACATGTATTTCACCATTCTATAACTTGGCTTTAAGACATGCAGTTCATTAAATACAAAAGGCAAGTTTTGATTTCTTCCTATCTACATATTAAATCTATTTTAATATTAAGTACTTTCATTATCCTGGAATTTGTCCAACCAAGAAAATGAAAATTCAAGCTCTCCCTCAGAACTCAATGTTATAAACCTAAATTTTCGAGTAGAACCTTAAAGCAGTGGAAACAAGGCAAATTACTGTCAGTATGTATTTTATGCCAGATATGTCAGTGCAAGGCTAAGGCAGGAGGATCACAAGTTACACTCTAGTCTTTTCACATATCAGTAATATAAAATATTTTACTCATGTGTTTTACTTTTTAACCCTATAAAATATTTATATTTGTATTATTTTCATTTTATTTTTTCATATTTTATGAAGACATACTATTTGTATATTTTGCAGAGAACTTATGTTAATTCCATACTTGTATACAATGAATAATAATCATTTTAGGGTGGTAAGAATTACTATCTCTTCAAGTATTAGTCATTTTGATGTGTAGGGAATTTTATACTTTGTTTTCTAGATATCTTGAAATACACAGATTTTTTTTGACCAATAGTTACCCTACTATGCTATAGAAAACCTGAACTAATTTCTATAAAATACTTTAAAACAGTGAATATTTTATATCTTCAGCACATAAAAATGTGGATATTAAATTTTTATAAAAATATTTTATATGTATTTAGATATCATGAAAATTACAGTTGAAAGAGGAGACTTAAGTAGCAAATTACTTCAAATATAATTTTGAAATTCCACCAAATAAGTTGTGAAAATATACTTAATAGTATCATCAATTAACAAAATATATTCATCAATCTTGAAACAATTTATCTGACTTAAGAGTAAAAGTATATTAGTTTCATACTGGGCACTGTGGCATATGCCTATAATTCCAGCAACTCACAAGCTGAGGCAGGAGGATCTCAAGTTCAAGGCCAGAGGCAACCTTCATAATTTAATAAGACCTCAACTCAAGGTAACAAATAGAAAGGGATGTGGGAAATGGATGCAGCTCCATTGTAGATCACTTGCAAAGTATGCATGAGGGCCTGGGCTCAACTGCCCAGGACTGGGAAAAAAGTATACAAGCTTCACAACTAATCATATTCAAGGAATGCACATCCATTAAATTTTGTAATATTCTTCATTTTCTTATAGTTTTTATATCCAATTTACTTATTACTGCTCACTACAGTAGAAACATTATGGATATACATTCATATCAAGTTTGTCATTATTTCTTTATATTATAAAATATTCATTCTCAATATAAAATTTCTTATCTTTCTAGCAGGTTAGAAAATTAACTTTTCCTTCAATTGATGTTTTAAATTTAGCACATGCATCAGTGAAGAAATATATATTTGACTTCTGATTTTGGACTTTGATTAGTAAATATTTGCAAGCATTCTTTTTGTTTCAACAGAATTTTGAGTTGAGGGTAACATAATTGTAAATATTTCTAAAATTTGCCCACAACCAGCCAAGAAGCACGGACATAAAGTACAAATCTTTGAGCTTAGCATGATGGTGCATCCCAGTGACTTGGGAGGCAGAGGCCGGAGGTTCACAGATTCAAATCCAGAGGCAGCCTGCATAATTTAGCAAGACCCTGACTCAAAATAAAAAGTGAAAATGGACTGAGTTTATGACTAAGTGTTACAGCACTTTTAAAGCAGTGTGAGGCCCTGGGTTAAAGCCCATATTAAAAAAAACAAACAAACAAACAAAAAAAAACAGATGTTTCACTTCATTATTTTCCCTTACTATCAACAGTGTCATAAACTGGTGATGGTTCATGGCAACCAGTATACATCAAATGATTATTAAAAGCTGTACCTATGGCATTGTGGAATGACACACTGTTGCTTATTTTTAAATTTTAAGAAATTCAAATATTTGACCTACCATAGGTGGAGCATGGTGTCAGATAGAAGATAATGTAATCATATCTGTTTGACAGATATGAATTTTTGGTTATGTCATGAATTAGATTATTTAGGCTATGAGTTGACATTTTGCCATAAATTTGGAAGTCTATTGAATAAAGCATACTTTGGTATTTGTTCAGGCAGTGTTCTCATATTGCATGCCACATCTTAAAGTAAAGAAGAATACTTGCAACTTTTCTAATTTTCTATCAATTGAAATTTGATGTTAGATGTTGTATTTTTCAATATGCAATTATTTGTTTACTTAAATGAAAATCTTTATCTATTGCAAATGATTTAGTCTTTCCTTTAAAATTTTATCATAAAATTTCCATAACTGAATAGGTAACTTATTTTATCATCTCAATACTGAAACTGTTTTGTGCTTTTGGGGTGTATGTGTGTGAGAGTGTGTGTGTGTGTATACATGTGAAAGTATTGGAAGCCATGTATTCCTGGGCAAAGTTGAAAGCTCACATACTATTATAATTGTTTTAAAAATCTGAACATTTAAGTTTTATTTAAAGTATTTTCTTCGATTATTTTTGACAGTTAAGAGGAAATAACTTGTGGAATTCACTATGTGTTTGCTGAAAACACCTGAGATATCCATGTTATATATTTATTATTATTACACTTCCATTTTGCACAGATGCAGATTACAGTTGCCTTTCGTTATGATATAAATTGAAGTACAGCTTCTTCAGTCCTTTTTGTTTTTCCCTAATGCTGGGAATTCAAACTAGGGCCCTTGCGAATGCTCAGCATAGGAACTACAATTGAGCTAAATCCCCAGCTGCAAGCATTGTTAAACTATTTCCAAAGAGTACTAGCTTCATTTCTAGTCAGTTCTGCATCAGTAGTAGTTTCTTCATTATTTTAAGTCGAAAAATTTGTTCATCCTAATTTATGAGCTAGAAAAATCCTTCATATTGTACAAAATGAAAAGTATTTTAATTTTATTAACAAAAAGTTTTCATAGGCATTCTTGTACTGTCTACTAAAATATTCATATAAACACATTAAAAGGTTATAGGGATACACAGGAAAAATTAATTCAAGTTCTTCTTGCCCACTTACATTGACTAGATCATTAATAAGTTTAGCCATAACATTTAAAATGCTGAGCACATTTTTGAGAAGCAAACTATGATCAAGCAATTATATCCTACTTGATGAAGCAAAACAAAAGGCAATCTCACTAAAATAATACAGTCATATTTAACAGAACATGCTTTGCTTCAAAAGCATATTTTGCTTATAATTGTAAAGTTAAATTAATTAAAATTAAATAGAATTAAAAATTCAGCTCACCAGCACACAAGGCACAAGTCACATGCTTAACAGCCACAGATAGCAACTGGTCACCATAACGAACAGCACATCTGTAGCTTCCTCTGTCATTTATCCATCCATTCTGAAAGTTTTTCAAGGCAATGTCTTTACTTTCAACCTCAATCTCAATGTCTTCATCCCATTTGTACATAAAACTATTGTTACTAACTCCTCTCTGGTATCCTGCCTCCTATTGTCAATGACATAACTGTTATTGATAGGATCTTTAAAGATTAAAATGTCTCTGCATTCCTTTCACTTAAAAAAAATTTTTGAAGTCTTTAAATATCCCTCTGAAAACAACCAAACCCCTTTGCGACATGATTAAACCAGGCTCTTCAACATTTTTGTCAATCTTCATACAAGATTACAAATAAAAACTTTTGAATGAATGAATCAATGAATAAACTTCATGATGCTTCTCTAAATATTCCACCTGATTTTACTATTCTGACTTATTACCTTTCACTGGGAAAAAAAAAAGTTAACCTATTTTTTGCTGTCACTATTGAAGATACATAGAAGGTGTGCTTTCTTCAAAATATACTTCCTACCTACTGAGAACAAGTTATTTATGCACCTACGTCAATCTTTGTCTTCTTTTTGTACAGTATTATTCAATTTATACTCATTTAAATAATAAACATTGAACAGACTCTGAATTCTGAAAATGTAGACTCCATTCATTTATCTATTACTAGAGTTTCTCATCAGACCTGGAACAGAGTAAGTGCACAATGATGATGAGTTGAATGTGCAACCCCAAATTTCAATATCTCTTCTTCCTTGATGCTTTTTAGAAGAAAATAATGTTCAATAAGTAGAATAAAATAATAGAAAACATTTCTATCATAAGACACATAGTATGTTTTCTTATCTCATTTGTACAGAATGCTATAATCCCTGTGAGGTATAATGTTAAATGAATTTATTTATTTATTTATTTGTTTGTTTGTTTGTTTATTTATTTATTTATTTATTTATTTTATTTAGTGGTACTTAAGGGTTGAACCCTGGGCCTTGCACATACTTTGCAAGTGCTCTACCAATGGGTTGCATCCCCAGCCCATTTTGTTTTATTTTTTATTTTGAATTTTGAAACAGGGTCTTGCTAAGTTACTCAGGCTGTCTCTGGCCTCAAACTCATGATCCTTCTGCCTGAGGCTCCTGGGTTGCTGGAATAATAGGCATGTGCCACCACACCCAGGCCTTAAATGAAATAATTTTAAAATAGGATCTAATAGAAGAGACATCTGCACTCACTCCTGTGTTTATTGCAGCACTACTCATAGTAGCCAGGACATGGAAACAACATGTGTTCATTAACTGCTGATTAGAAAAAGAAAATGTAGTGCATATACACAAAGTAATGCTATTCAGCAATACAAAAGAATGACATCTTGTTATTTGCAACTATGAGGATGGAACTGCAAATAATTATGTTAAGTGAAATAGTCCAGGCACAAAGCTGAGTACCTTAGCACCTACCTGTAAACCCAGCAATTTGGGAGGCTAACACAGGAAGATCTCAAGTTCAAGGCCAGAGGAATTTAGTAAGATTTCATCTCAAAGTAAAAAATAAAAAAAATAGGGGCTGAGGATGCAACTCATTTGTAGAGGAACTGTCTAGCCCTGTGAGGCCTTGGTTTCAACCCTCCCTCCAGTGCTGACGAAAAAGTTCCAGACACAGAAATACTACATGATCTACATGATACTACATGATCTCACCCGCATGTGGAATTTAAATGTAGATCTCATTGACACTCTGAAGAGTAGTTACCAGAGGCTGGGGAGATTAGGGAAGAGGGTTGATCAATAGGTACTAAGTTGCAATGAGATAGCAACAAGGGGTTCTGCTGTGCTATTGACTAGGTAGTGACTGTGTACTGTGTATCTCAAAAAGCAAAGAAGAAGGGATATTTAATGTTTTCCTTAGAATGAAATGATAGCTATTTATAACTAATTATATAATGTATACATGTATCAAAACACCAAATGGTACCCTGTTAAAATGTACAAATGATACATGAATATCAGTTTAAAATAAATTTAATTATAAATAAGATCTAATAAAATTGTTTTAGATTCTGTTCATTTTACAAAAGAAATAATTTGTTAAGAATAGGCTATGTATATTTACAAAGCATCATTTTAAATTGTACTTCTAAGCCACTGATCTTGCTGTATAAATTACTGCAGAATCATTCAGATTCAATTTATAAGCCAGAGACTGTGGCCTATGCCTGTAATCCTAGTGACTCAAGGGGTTGAGGCAGAAGGATTGCAGGTTCAAAGCAAGAGGTAGCCTGTGCAACTTAGTGAGACCCTGTCTCAAAATTAACAAAAATAAAAAAGGGATTGGAGCACTTGCCTAGTATTAGTGAGGCTTTAAGTTGCATCTCAAGCATTGCAACACAACAACAACAAAAAGAACAGCAAAGTAAATCTGGCTTGAATGCTTTGCTTCAAACGCCCTGATTTAAGATATTTAATGCCTTGATGCTTTTGTTTTCTGATCTGTAACACCATCTTGGTTGGGATGAAGATTAAATACAATTATTCAGGCACTGGAAAAATGTTTGGCAACACTGTACTGTGCAAAAAGGAAGACAGGGTAGTTACGGAAATCGGTACAATTTTGTGAATTTTTTTAAAATATAGTTTTAAGTGAAATTAGGTGAAAAATCACATAGGGGAATGTAGTGATTTCTATTAGAAAGAATGATTTCCTCTAGCACATTTTATTTAAGTATAAAGTTAACGCATCATCTTTCATCATTTACTGATTTTCGCTCTTACTTATATGTTTCAATTATAAAACAGTATGTTCAGATCATTCACTGATCAGCAACATTTCAAATAAATAGATTGTTCCATTTATGAAAAGCAGACTTTTCTGTAGGTTACTTTATTGGGGAAAATTAAATTAATTTTAGCTTTCCCAACTTCTTGACTTTTCAACTACTCTCAGTTTAACTAATAGTAGTTCCATATAGTAAAGATAGGCCTGCAGCCATACCACTGTGGCTTCTGATCCCATCAGATCTCAGAAGCTAAGCAAGGTTGGACCTGGGTATTACTTGGATAAGATACTACCTAGGAATACCAGATGCTGTAGGCTTGGGAGAAGGACCCAGCAACCCACTTCCAAAAATCAAGCAACCATTGAAAACCCTATGAATAGCAGAGAAGCATGACAATAGTGTTTCATGTGTTGTAAGTAGGGTTGCTATGAGTAGGGCACCAACTCAAGGGCACCTAACAACAACCACAACAGTAAAGACAAGTCAAAACTGCAGACACAGGATTCTGAGAGATGAGTTCATCTTATCAGTAGGTACTATCTTAACATTTTAAACCTGAGTTAATGCTTATGTAAACAAGTGTCAATATGACTCAAAAGTTGGTTTCTCTTGAGCCGAGTGCAGTAGTGCATGTCTGTAATACCAGTAGCTCAGGAGGCAGAGGTAGGATGATTGCAAGTTCGAGACCAGAGGCAATCTGCATAATTTAGCAAGACTCTGTCTCAAATAAAGTAAAACAATAGGCTGGGGGTGCAGCCTCAGTGGTACAACACTTGCAAAGCATACAAGCACGAGGCCCTGAGATCAATCCCCTGTACCACCAAAAAAAAAAAAAAAAAAAAAAAAAGTTGGTTTTTCTTAATTAGTCTTAACTAATAAAAATATTGGGCTGGGATTTAGCTCAGTTGGTAGAGCGCTGCGCTGCAGTCTCTGAGGTCCCAAGTTTGATTCCCAGCACTGCAAAAATGGGAGAAGGACCTGGCAATCCACTCCCAAGGCAATCCCGAAACAGTCAGCCATTGAAAACCCTATGAGGGTCGCTATGAGTCAACTCAACAGCACCCAACAACAACAACAATAAAAATATTGGGAGAAGGACAATCCACTCCCAAAGCAATCTCGAAACAATCAGCAATTGAGAATCACTATGAGTTGAACCTGACTTGATGACAGCTAACAACAACAACAACAAAAATATACAAATATTGATTTATTTGGTGCCAAGCATTATTTCCCCTCAGGCCCAAAGCTCTACAAGAATCACTAAGATCTTTCAATCATAATAGAAAGACAGTGATATATGTATTATCAACCTATTTTATAAATAAGAAGCTGGGACACAAATACATTTAAAAACTTGACCCACTCCACAGATTTCAAATGGTAGAAACAAGATTTCAGCCCATACATTTTGGATTCTTCAGTACATAGCTGCCATGACTATATTTCAGGTAAGAAAAATTTGCAGTTATTGGAATTTTTTTTAAAAAGGCTTTCCATCATAAAATGGACATAATATTCTCAGAGGTCTTGTCCTGAACCTACCAGAAGCATACTCCTGATGCCAGTGAAGAATGAGTTAACAATCCAACATCAGCTTTCATATTAAAACTAGTGTGGTTAATTTGGATATAAAGATTTTATAAATTTTGTTTTGTTTTGCTTAGAGCAATATTAGATCTACAAAAACATTAAGTGAATTTCTTTTTACTTTTGTACTTAAAAAGCATTGAGTCCTAATTTTGAGAAAATCTACCTCAGTTGAGTCAATCTTACAAATCATACTACTTACTAATTTTGCAGCTTTAAAAATTCCCACCCTAACCCAGAATTAATACATGTTATAACATGTATTTTTCTTATGGAGTTGAAGAAATATAAAATAATCATTTTATGGTTATTTGATCAGGGGCACGGGTCAGAAGAATGGGCCTCACAGAGTATTTCATGACGTTACCCAAACCCTAGCTTACCAGTTTCCTAAGGACAGTTCCATTGGCTACTGTGTCTCCAAGAGTTGAGGCTTCAGTGGGGTATAAACTGACTCAAGGTTTGTGGAAAGACAACCAGAGAGCCTCATCTCATTCTGGATGATAACCAGAAATCTCTCATAAGTTAAAATGAGGTTTCCCAACATGGTTTCTTGTGAGGAAATAGCAGTACCTATAACTGTGCTTCTATGAGAACATATTTGACAAAGAGCTTTCTTTCCTTTTTGCAGTATTTTATTTTTCTATTTTATACATCAACAATCTTTCCCATAAAAGGTTTAAGAAGCATAAGATTATAGGTGCAAATCTGATTCTATCGAGAACCAATTGTGGGAACATCAGTGGATCACTTAGACTCAATTGCTTAATCATGCTGGACATTAGTTGCCTTCTCTATAAAATGAAGGATTTGGACAGGCGTGCTAACGTTTCATCATAAGCTTAAGTGTTTTGTGTACAGTGACTAAATATATTATATTCAGTGACCTGTTTACAGATTAATTCTTTATAATCTATCGTTTATTTTACAAAAATCTTACATTTTAAAGTTGACAGATAAACTTATATGTACCAGTATTTATCATGTACAACATGATGTTTTGAAGTGCATATATACATTATAGAATGATTAAATCTAACTAACATACATATTACTTCAAGTAGTTATTTTTGTGGTAATTACTCTTACTATCCATTCTCATAAGGGAATAGTTGCACACATGAAAAACTAAGTGAAAGTGACTACAAGGTTATTAGCAAATACAGAGGAATCAGAAGGAGATGGTTATTGGAGCAGGGGAATAATTAGAGTTTTAGAGATTAGGTTTAAAATACAGGTGAGAAATCTTGTCATTGATATTCAGTAAACAGTAGAGAATGTATGTTATGGTGTCCGGGAAAAGATAATGATAGCTGCTATCTGTTGAATGAGTAGTATATGCCTGTAAGCTCTTTAAACATGTTTTTATTGTTAGGTGCCATGGAGTCCAGTCCAACTCATAGAGATCTTCATTGGGTTTTAATGACTATTTCCATGTTACTTTGGAAGTGGATTGCCTCAAAGAGTGCAGAGCAGCACTCTACCAACTGAGCTAAACCTCAGTCCATCTTTAAACATCTTTAATCTTCACAGCAATCTTGCATTTGGGTGACTTCTTGTGTAATAATTATTATTCTCAAACACACCTGAGTAGTGGGGAGTACAAAAAGAAAAGAGTAAAGTGCCAAAGGTAGAGCCTTGAGGAACACCTATTTCTAAATAAAAAGTTAGTGAAAATATAACAAAAGCCAGGTATGTTTGTGCATGCCTATTATCCCAGAGACCAGGAGGCAAAGGCAAGATTTCAGTTTGGAGGCTAGAGGTGGCCTGTGTAACTTATTGGGACCCTGTTTCAATTTAAAAATAAAAAATAAAAAGGGGTGAGAGATGCACTTGCAAAATATCTGGAAGTCCCTGGATTTAGTCCCGCAGTACTGGGGAAAAAAAAATAGAGGTTGATAGAGGTTGGCAGAGAGCCATGAAGGTTTCTTGTAGGAAAGATAAGTGTGTTCAGACAGGTGGGGAGGATGTACAACACTGAAGCTATTAAATGTTCATGTACAAAGAAGACTCGGAAAATATTTTGAGACTTCTTATTACGTGCTGTCAAGTTGGGTCCAACTCATAGTGACCCTGTGTACAATAGAATGAAACACTCCCCGACACTGTGCCATGCCTGGCACTGTCAGCACTTCTCTGCTATTCACAGGATTTTCAATGTCTGACTTTTTAAGAGTGGGCTGCCCAATCCTTCTCGCAAGCTTACAGCACCTGGTGTTCCCATGTAGTCTCTCATCCAAGGACTAACTAGAGCCCATCCTGCTTAGCGTCTGAGATCAGACAGGATTGGGCACCAGGGTGGGATGGATAAATAACATTTCCATGAGTTCTTTCAGTAGAATGTTGTTGTTGTTGTTGTTGCTGTTGTTGTTGTTGTTGTTGTTGTTGTTGTTACGTACCATCCAGTTGGTATCCAACTCAGGCGACCATACATACAACAGGTGAAACACTATTGTCAGTGTTTCTCTACTCTTTATAGGGTTTTCAATGGCAGATTGATTTTTGGGAGTGGGTTGCTGGGTTCTTCACACTTCAGTAGAATAGTGGAGACATACAACAATTTGCTAGAAGTTAAGGAGATAGTTCATATTAAGAAAATGTAAACACACATAGTTTTCATTCAAAGCCTCTGATGTTGGCTACAGAGGGATAATAGGACAGAATTTGCTGGTGCTCTGATAGTTAGAACATATTTTAAATATATAATACTAATTGAAAAACAGAAGAACACCCCCCTACACACACACAACCCATATCTATCACTGTCTCTTTTTGTGTAAAATAATTTATTTTCCACACACAGAATAAGGAGAATGTGAGCACCTATGAGGAGGAATGTAAGGAAAGAGTAAATAAAAAGCAACAGACAAAGTATTTGTCTATGTTAAAATGAAATAATTATGGTCATTTTAGATAGACAAGCTGAGTGTATCTGGATCTCTACTTGGGAGACTAGAGATTTGTTTTTTTCAGTGCATAGGGTAACTCAATGGCTTTGAGCAACAAAATACAGTGATGGTTAAGATTGACAAAAGAATTCCAGGATATTAATCCCCACTGAAGGAGAAGGACAACCCACTCCCAAAAAGCAATCAACCATTGAAAACCCTATGAATAGCAGAGAAGCATTGATAGTACTATTTCCCCTGTTCTAAGTAGGGTCACTATGAGTTGGACACCGACTCAATGGCACCTAACAACAACAACAATCCCCACTGAGAATTAAGAACATTATGAGGATTAAGCAATGTGGCATCACTGTGATCGTTCATTGATTAAAATATGTATATTTCAGTTTTTATTCCTTGCCAGGAGTTGTGCTAGACTTGACTGTCCAGTGTTATTCAATGTATTCAATGTGTTGAGTTTATAGTTCTTCTGTATTCATAGCCAAGCTATATGGCAAACCTAGACTACTTGCCTTAGTGACAATAAATAGGAAATAAAGCAACTTAGATGATGTAACCAAAATCTTTCATTTTGCAGATGGTTTCAGGAATAAAGTACACTTGGCTCTGGGCCTAGAAATTCTTGAAGTTTTACTATGAAAATTCCCTGTATCATGTGGAAATATGAGCATTGTACCTGTGCTCATCCTTCTTTGTTCCCTTTTTGTTATTTATGTTTTGGCCAATAACTTATTTTCTCTTCCGGTCAGTCAATGTCTGCTTCTAAGCAAAAACTATAGAATTCAGCTCCACTTGTTTAGAATGAAATGTATATTGCTCAGTTGAAAGAAATTTTTGTGTCTCCACTTCTACTTCATTGTTTTGTTATTATTGTTAGGTGCATCAAGTCAGGTCCATCCTACAGCTACCCTCATAGGGGTTTCATCTGGCTGATTGTTTTGGGATTGCTTCAGGAGTTGTTTGCCACGTCTTTCTCTTATTTATGCAATCTGTGGATTGAACTCAGGTCTTCAGATAGTGCAGAGAAGGTGCTCTATGAACTGAGCTATACCCCAGTGCCTACTTCATTAACTCTGTTGGGTCAGTTAGTTTTTTTCCTTTAGTGTTGGATATTTTGTTACTTTAATTTTCAAGCTCATGGCGAAGACCTTCCCATGACCTCCACTATTGAGAACTAATTCAAGTTTGTAGATTGCTTTTATTATTTATGCTTAATTGTCTGTAATATTGTAACAATAGTGCATATAGACTTACAGAATAATTTGGTCAATCAATGGTTTTCATTCTTACACATTAAAATCAATTCAAGAATTGTAAACAAAAATGCTATTTCCCATGTATTGATAAATAGTGAGCATTGAAAACCACTGAGTTAGAAAATCCAGCTACTTGCTCAATATAGAATGTCCCCAGGGATTTCAGAAGCCAGGTAGTAAATTTCTTATTTGTTTTAAGGTTTCTTACTTATTTGGTTTTTTTGTTTTTCAAAGTAGCACTGGTTCATTATTTAAAAACTCTAGTATGGAATCTAAGGTATTCTTTTTTCTTCTGTAAATTTAAACTGTGGCTCTAGGTACACTTCACAGAACTACTTAGAATTACAAAAAAATTGTCCCTATAAGAACATTATAACTAGAAATTACTGGTGCGTTAACTTCTTTTCTAGGACAGCTACCAATATACCCTCTATTGTTAGCCACAACCTTAGTACTTACTAAATAAGTATCTATTGGGAATACTTCTGTGCCATCATAACCCACTTACTACCTGTAGGCAATGTATGGAGCCAGGATTTACCAGCTCTAGAGCGTGCACTGGTATTCTGATAATGACATTCCCATGATAGAACACTGTTAAAATTAGCCAATGACAAAAATAAGGGCTCTTTTTTCTTTCTCTTTGTGATTTTTTTCTTGTACTCCTGTCCTTCCCTCCTCTTCTTGTTCCTCCTCCTCCTCCTCCTCTTCCTCTTCCTCTGCTTCTGCCTCTTTCTCCTCCATCACCTCATTCTGCTCCTCCTCTTTGGTTTGTGAGAGCTACTCAACTGACTCGCTACCACCTATCCCTTGTGTATCATACAACGTGTAAATGTGTTCACTCAGAGAATTCAGGAGACACATGCACAAGTCTAGTTACAATACAGTTTAACATGTCCAGTTTAAAGTCATTGACAATGAATCTCTTAGACATAGTTCTTGAAATCTACATTGATATTGCAAAATGAATCTATGCAATATAAAGGCATCTGGACTTGAGGTATCTTCATCCTTGACACCATGATTTAATTGAAGGTTATACTTCCAATGCTATAATATTACTGTACCTTTTGGCTCACTAAAACTTCAATGCAGTGCAGTTTAAAATATATGTTTTAAGGATTTATTAGTTCCCAGTCACTGAACTAGATTTCAGACAGTGAGCAAAAATGTACCATGTCCTGTATTCAAGGAATTTTTGTGTGCAAAATTTTTATGATCAGATAGAAGTTCTATAGTTTATTCATATTTAACAGTACTGACTATAGTTCTTAAATAAGTGAAAGAGGTCACATTTTTCTTTTCTTCAAATTTAATTTTTGGTTCCTGCTCATCACATCAGCATCCACAGCTCTTTTTAAGTCTTGTTTATTTAACTCTTGTAATTTTTAATCTATTAATATAGCAAAAGCAACTTTTGTACTACTGTACACAAAGTTGCTACATTTATGCACTAGGAGATCAGTCCAAAATATAGCTTTTTGACATGATATACAGACCACCATTGAGCCTACTATATATTTTATAAGAGATTGCTGCATATAAAGTTTTTGAAATACTTGCAGTTCACTATTACATAGTTCATATGTCCATAAAGTAAGTATCTATCTATCTATCTATCTATCTATCTATCTATCTATCTACCTATCTGAGACAGAATATTGTAGTTTACTATATAAATAAAGTAAGCAACAGCAACAACTATGATTATTGTTTCTAATAATTATTCTTAATAAATACGGTGTTTACCAAAGACACACAATCAGGTGAATTCTCTCTCTCAGTAGGTTGCTACAGATCAGAAAAAAATCAGAAGAAAAGCAATGATGTTGTGTTACTCCCTCCTGATTTTATGGTCCTCTGTCTAATTCCCAAGTTATTGTACTAAGCTTTTGTAGCTTACTATTAGACTACAAATGACATCACTTGTAAACAGATTCATTTTTTGATCCACTATGCCATGCCTTACATTATTTGTTTCTACTAAACTATTGTTGGACTCTTACTTCTTTTCAAATGCACTGAATGGATTGTATTTGCTTACTTCCAATTTTCTAATTTTGGGGGCTGGGATTTAGCTCAGTGGGTAGAGCGCTGCACTGCAGTCTCTGGGGCCCCGAGTTCAATTTCCAGCACCACAAAAATGGGAGAAGGGCCTGGCAATCCACTCCCAAGGCAATCCCGAAGCACTCAGCCATTGAAAACCCTGTAAGGGTCGCTATGAGTCGGTTACTGACTCGAGGGCACCTAACAACAACAACAACAATTTTCTAATTTACTACTTTATCATCCAGATCAAAAAATACCTATTATATAAATTCCAATTTCACTTCCCCAGGTAAAATTAGTGTTATTTTTTCTTGCTTCATCACAGTTGAAATAAAATCTATCACAACACTTATCATATATCTATACCTCCATGATATTGGTTCCTCCAAGAGTATATATTTCATGCTATGTTAATCTTTAAGTATGAAAAGATTAGACACAATCCTTTTAAATATCCAATAAACATATACAAACTAGAATTGTAGGTCTGTTCTAGAATCTTGCCGCTGTTATATATCAAACACTTTTCCCTTATATTTTTGGAATCTGCTTCTCTCTCACTCTGATTTTGACTATTTTATCACATAGAGTTGCTGACACACTTATTATCTTTGTGATTTATCAGGTGATAATAATTGTTTTAACATCATGTCCACATGTTTTAGTACCTAATGATATAGTTCAATGCAACTCTTATAAAACAGCTTGATATCCTCTGAATAATCCTCTCATTATTGCTTAGCTTCAAGTGTCTCTTTTATGACCATGCTACAATCTTTCTCATTTACCAAAAGAAGAAAAAGTATGCATTCACTTCATACTCTGTACCCCAGACCATAGGCTGAGATTATTCTTCCTCACTTAACAGTTTTGAATATAACTTGTTAAAAGGTTATTATTATTACTGTGATGGTCCTTGCACTTATTATTGTTACAAACCTTAGATTATTATGAATTTTAGTCTGCCTGATACTGATCACACAGGTTGTGCCACCTTCATTTGTCTTTACCCATGGAACTTTTTTCACCTCCTATGATTTGCACTGGGATAAGGTTTAGCTGTGCTGCTTTATACTGATGTCCTGAGTTCAATCTCCAGCACCACAAAAATGAGAGAAGGATGTGGAAGTCCACTCCGAAAACAACGCCAAAACACATGGCCATTGAAAGTCCTATGAAGGTCACTGTGAGTCTGACCTGACTCAATAGCACCTAATGATAACTATCATTTGCATATAATCTTTCATGGGAAACTGAATTAATTTCATTTTTTGTATTAGTACAATGATTTAGTTCTATAATTTCCAGGTTTTAACACATGCTATAGGACCTACCTCTCTTATCTATTTTTATAATAAAAATGATATAACATCATTTTGCCACTTATAAGGATTTTAATATAATATTTAGATTGATAGGCAATGATTCATGTTTTATTGATGAGAAAATAAAATACATTAAGAAATTTGTCCACATTTCTCCATGCCTCAAATGAGAGATGCAGAATTCAAATCCATTTTTTCATGTGAAAACTCACAAATTTCCTAAAAATGTTTCCTTTGATTGCAGGTTTTGGAAGTATATCATATTTTTACATTAATTTTATGCAAACTCTTTAATAGTAATGATGCGTATATGGTACTATTCAACATTCTTTTAATGGTTGCTGGAATTAAATACAAAATTTCTTTTATTACTTTATTAAATTTCTAAGGGAACAAATTTATGTAAATGTAATTAAATGAATATTAATGACTCAGATTGAAAATCCTAGCATATCTAGACAATTTAAGTTCCTCCATAAGCAACACAAAATCCATTACACCAAGGAACAGTTTTGTTTTAACTATATAACCAGGACCTAGTCCTTATCTTGTACACAGCACATACAGAATTTGTATATTTTTCTAAAGGGATAAAATGATTGTTAGACTATTTCATTTTTTTGATGCTAGGGAATAAACTTAGGTCCTTGAACATGCTACGTGTGCACTACACCACTGAGCTACATCACCAGCTTCCTTTTCTTTCTTTGATTTTTAAATCTGCAATAGGAAAACACCTTAAGTCAATTGTACTCTAGTAATCAATAGTACACCACTGATATTTCACTTTTGTGTGTCTTTGTCTTTTTCTCTCCCATATAATTTTGTCATGTTTTTATTCTCACGTATACAGGAGGAGTGTGTACTTGTGTATATTTCATTGTTGTTGTTGTTAGGTGCCATCGAGTCGTGTCCGACTCATAGCTACCCTCATAGGGTTTTCAATAGTAGATTGTTTCGGGATTGCCTTGGGAGTGGTTTGCCACATCCTTCTCCCATTTTTGCAGTGCTGGGAATCAAACTCGGGACCTCAGAGACTGCAGAGCGGCGCTCTACCAATTGAGCTAAATCCTAGCCCATGCATATTTCATAGCAATGGCATATTTGCAGGGATGGGTAAATACAAGGAAAATATTTGCTTAATATATGAGTATATGCACAGATATCTCATTCCAACAGATATCAAGTTTTCACATTAAAATAGAAATATGGCTTCTCTCTATTATTTATCAATTCTCTCTATATAATAAAATTTATAGATTGAAGACTCACAGGATTCTAGTCAGTGAATTAGGTCCTATATGCAGAGAAGAAAGGATGTATATTCTCCCTTTGAGGATTTTAAAGTCGAATTCTCTTGTGATTGTATGAAACTCCTATAGTTTATCCTTACAAACAAATTTATGTTTATTAATTGTTCTTTTATATCTGTATTAATAAATTTATGTTTATTCATTGTATGTTATTAACTTGTTTTAAACAACTTAGAAAATGGTCTACTTTATCAGTGATGGCTACATATAAAGCCATTGTAATAGTGATGCATTATCTGATATTGCGTATTTTATTACAAATGAATCATTTACATGCACTGCCCTTTCATTATTTATTATTCATATGGCATTTTCAAACATGGTTTATAAAATAAAATAACAAAAACTTTATCCTACCTTTTTATATATTGGGACAAATGTGTTGAATTTGCATTTTGGATTAATTTTAGAGATTCTACAGGAAACATTTTAATGAAGAAATTATTAGAAAGTAAAATTTCAAAGAAGTTATTAATTTTGAAATCCATACATTGATTCCATTAAATTGGTTTTGGGAAGTATTTTGAGAATTGAATTTCTCACCCCCTTTTGAGTAAAACTAAAAATTTACATGTGAAAGAATCACAAGATCTTGATCCTCCATGTAACATCAACTGCTCTCCTTCGCCTCTCTTATAGGCATCAGTGTGATTCTTTCTATTCTTTGGAGTTGAAAAGCTCTCAAATTTCAGGTACAGACAATTATTTGCTGAGAGGAAATGTGGTCTGACTGGTAAGATGATCCTTTTATCATTATAATTTCAAAAGAACTTTTTATCTTATATTAGCTATGGTTGAATTGAAAATAGCTGCTAGTAGATATTCCAGAAATGTTTTTCACAATATTAATGCAAAAATCATTTTCCCTTTAGGACTTCATAGCCATAGGAAACAATTATGTTTTGTTATCGCTTTTTCTTTTCTATGAACTCTGAAAAGAGAAAAAACACTGAAAAAAAAAATGGAAGTTTCCAAACCTCTGCCTGGTGCTATTGCCAGATTTTAAATATGGTTTTCCTTTTAAAAATTTCTGGATTTTTATTTATTTGAAATGTATATGAGTGCATCTATATCTATACCTGTATATCTATATATCTATCATCTACCTGTCTACCTATCTATCTATATGCTTAGAAGCTCTTTGTTTGGATTCAAATGTCACTCATAATATGGTATCTCAGAAAGAGAGAGAAAATAATTTAAAATATTAGATTTGGGATTGTGTATTTTTTACACAATGTTTTGCATTACTCCACTAATACCTTTTTAAGAAGGCTTTCAGAAATAGAGCTGTCAAAATTAATCACAAGTCATGTAATTACTCATCATATTTTTAATATAAACCCGTTTTTCATTAGTTAAAATTTAAAAAAAACCTATGATAAATCCTACAGAAAAAGCAATGCTAAAATGGACACAGCTGTGGATTTATTAAATCCAATTCATTCTTAATTTAGTAAGAACTCCCACTGATTCTAAAGATAGTTTCCCTGAGTAAGGACTGAAAAATTGGTCTTTATATTCAGAGGGTGCAATTGTATGTAATGCTTCAATAGTTATTCTATTCTGTCATGAAGTCAATAGTGCACCTGGTTTATAACTTAATGTTCAAAACCAAAATATGTTGCTAGAGAAAAGATAAGCTATTAAGAAAGAATCATCTATTTAAATGAAATATTTCACTATAGCATTCTGTTGTTATTTTATTTTAATAAATCATTGGCTAGTGAGATAAAATGTTTAGCTCCTTTACTAATATCTTTCATTTCGTACAGTTCTAAAAGTTATTAACTTTAATATCAATAAAGCACATATGATGTAGAGAGATGCCAAAGCCTTTTCAGAGTTAAGATGTAAAATGTCGGCTTTCAAGAATGCACTCCTTCAAGACCCATTCTCAGAGCACAAGTGACAATATTAAGAATGGTGTTTATGATGGTCAAAAAGATTAGGCCAGATGTTTTCCCTTGTATTAATGTATATACTCAGTCAATTATTAAATCATGGAATATTAAAACCTCATTACCAGCTTCTTGGATGATGCCTTATGAAGTTGAGCTCTTTCTGTTGACAGAATACTGCAATAAGTGTCAGAAAACTAATTTTATTTGCTCAAGCTTTGTCACTTCCACTTAAATTATCTCAGCAAAATAAGTCATTCATTCTCTATCTATGAAGGAGATTCCACAGAAGTGCCCTCCAAGTTTCCTTCCAGTTTAATAATCAGCATGTCATCATGTTAAGCCCTGTTGCTCTGCAGAACATCTCTCCAGAGCTTTAAAGAACATATGCCTGCAACTCTGAACAAACAGTAAAGGACATTTAAAAAATGTGCTCCTTTCTTTCTGTTTGCTAATTTATTTAACACATGTTAAATGTTAATAAACATAATTCATTGAAAATCACTAATGGTACTGATGCCTGATACCTCTTCTATGTCAGTTGTCAGATAAGGCACTTTACATTCATTATATCTATGCCTCCCTCCCCACTGTTACTTACAAAATATTAGAGATATTTGAAGAACCAGTAATGAATCTTATTCAGACTACATAATATCCTAACAGTCACAGACAGTGTCTGTTGGGACCTGATTATATAACGATTAATGTGTTTTCTAAACATACATCCTCTCATTGTATAGGGCCAACTCAGATTCTCTATTTTAAAACAACCACAACCATAAATAAGAGTTATCACCGATTCCCAGCACCATATGAGGTGTTATGCTAATGCTCTTATGAAATAGATTCTATTATTATTATTATTATTATTATTATTATTATTATTATTTTATTCCTTCTCTACATGAGAAAATTGATATTTAGAGAATCTAATTCTTTTTTCAAAACATTGTTAATGCATAGCAAAATGAATTTACATCTGGTTTCTAATATCAAAAATCACAAAAACTCAATCACAAAATATAAAAAAATCCATTGAAAAAACCAGAAAATGATTTCAGATATTTCACAAAAGAGGATGTACAAATGACTGACAAATATCTGAAAAAATGATCAACATCTCTAATGACTGGGGAAATGTAAATCTATACCACAATAAAATATCATCTCACTCTGAGTGGAATGGCTATAATAAAATAGATTTCCCCATCCAAAATAAAAACAAAATTATAATTGGACAGTATATGAAAAGGGCAAAAAATTATGTACTTTTAGAGAGAATGCAAATCTTTGTAGCCATTATGGAAAACATTATGGAGGTTCTGGAAAAAACTACAAATAAGATATAGTCCAGGAATCTCACTACTGTTATATATTCAAAACCAATTAGACCAATGTATCAAAAAGATGTCTGCACTCCCATGTTTATTGCAGCACTATTCATAATATCCAATATATCAAATCTATCAAAATATCCATCAATAGATAAATGGATAAAGAATATATACAAGTGATTTCTCAGGTTTCTAGATGCATAAAATCAGTTAACATATTATTGGCCAGATCGAATCACATTTTTAAATTCAGAATCAAGAAGAAAGGCATATTTACATAATGGAATATTATTCGGTCATAAAGACAATGAAATCCTATCATTTGGGGCAATATGGATAGAAACAGAGAACACTGTTAAGTGAAATACATCAGGCACAGAAAGACAAATACTGCATATTCTTGTTCATATGTGGAAGATAAAAAGCACTTCATAAAGTAAAAATTACAATAGTGATCACTAGAGTTTAGGAAGCAGGGAGGAAGAAGGGAAGGATGGAGGATAGATAATAGGAATCAAAATAACATTTAATAAGAGGAAAAAATTCTACTGTTCTACAGTACACTTGTATAACTGCAGTATACAGTAAAAAGCTCATAAAAAAGAACTAGAAGAAAAGAGTTTATAGATACAAAACCAAAGAAATAAGTGTGTAAGGAGATGGACATGCTAATTACACTTATTTAATCTTTACACATTGTTGACCCATATTGAATTATCATACTCTGTCCCATAAATATGTTCAACAGTTTTGTCAATAAAATGAAAACAAAAATCTTGCTTCTAAAATGTGTACTGTGTGCTTCTATTTTATCCCATGAGTTATTATCTATGTCACTTCAGATTCATGTACCAATCATTTTGCTCTTGTTTTCCTGGTGAAGTAAATTGCTGTGTATTAGTAGGAAGATTACAAGACTTGAGGATAAAGAAAAGCAAAATAATTTTTCTAAATAGGTACAAGTACTTTCTTTCCAGTACTAATTGTGTACTGTCAGGGTGATTTTCTAAATTTTCTAAAAGGAAATTTTCATTTTTTTGATACAATATAATATTAGTTTCTGGGAGAATTAAAAGAGAAGACATTAGTCCATCTGTTTCACCAAATGGAATATAAAATAAATTTTTTATAAATTTTCTCATGTGACAATGGTTTTCAAGGTGATGTTTCATGAACTGGCAACCTAGGTGGCTTACTCTTCTTATCATGCATCATATGGAATTAGAACTGGATTTCTTTCTATTTTTATATCTTAGCATTTTCATCCTTTCTCTATTTATGTTTGTTGTTTACTTGGTTATGTGGATCTTGTTTTACATAATTTGCTCTGTGTGTGTGTGTGTGTGCATGTGTGTGTATCTATATCAAAGTTATTGGCACTACAACATGCCGTTTTTCTCTAAATTATTCCTAACATTATTTCTCTATTACAGTAGACCTCCCCTTGACAATTCCACAAGTACTTGTTGAATCATCTTTCCTATGAGATATATGTTTAATAGTTTTCTTAATGGGGAATGTACCCCAGGCTCTTTATTTCTTTTAATTATCTTCTCCAAAGCAATTTCCACAGGGAAAATCAGGTGCCCATAATTTTGAAATCTTGTGCTTTTAAATCCATAATGATTGTCTTCAATACAATTTTTCTTTTCTTTTTCTTCTATATTTCTTGTTTTCTCTTCTTTATTCTTCAGTAATAAGCCTTTTTAGTAAATTTTCACTGAACATGTGAAATTATCTTCAAAGGAGTTAAGCAGGAATTTTAACAGTTTACTTGGTAATTTTGTGTGTACACAGCCATCTTTTTAATGTAGAGGGTATTATTATTATTATTATTATTATTATCATTATCATTATTATATTTATTTTTTGCCATACCAGTAGTTGAACCCAGAGCCTTGTGCTTGCATGCTTTGCAAGTGCTGTACCACTGAGCTGTACCCTTAGCCCATTTTTTTTTTCACTTTTTGAGACAGGGCCTTACCAAATTATGCAGACTACCTATGATCTCAAACTTGCAATCCTCTTGCCTCTACCTCCTGAGTTGCTGGGATTACAGGTGTGTGCTACCATGCCGAGATTTTATGTAGAGTTTTAACTACTTGATCACAACCTCATTTTTCATATTTTAGATATCCCCATGCTTTAACTGTAAAATCCAAAATGTGGAAAATCTTAGAAAACTCAGGATTCTTGTCAACAGACCTGCATTTAGTGCCATAGTTTATTACATATAGTGTGATGTTGTTGATATGTTCAGTGCCATGCAGTCCAGTCCGACTCATAGTGAACCTATGTACTACAGAAAACACTCCCTAAAGCTATGTCATGCCCTGCACTATGTCAGTGCCTCTGTGCTACTCATAGAATTTTTGATGGCTTATTGTTTCAGGATCCAGCTGCCAGATCCTGCTCCCATTTTTGCAGTGAACCCAGGGCCTCAGAGTACACACAGCAACAATCTACCAACTGAGTTAAGGCCCAGCCTATTGATTCATAGAGCCCTACGTAAAAAAAAATGAAACACTACCTGACACTATGCCATACCTGACAGTATATTTGTGCTTCTTGCTACTCATAGGGTTTTTGATGGTTAATTGTTTTGGGAGTGGGCTGCCAGGTCCTTCTTCCATTTTTTGCAGTGTGAGGATTGAACCTAGGGCCTCAGAACACACAGAGCAGCACTCTACCAACTGAGCTAAACCACAGCCTCTATATGGTACATAGAGTTTCCAGTGGGAAAAATTCTAATTTCTTTTTTTTTTGAACCATCAAGAATGGCAGTTTGAAATTTAATAAAGGCCTGTAGGGGTTGGGGTTTAGCTTGGTTAGTAGAATACCACTCCACATTTTCTGAGTACCCAGTTTTGATCTTCAGCACTGCAAAATGGGAGAAGGATGTGGAAGTCCACTCCCAAAACAATCAGCCATTGAAAATCCTACGAGGATCATTATGAGTTGGACATGACTTGATGGCACCTACCAAGAACAACACATGTAGATGGAATAGCATCCATTGTACAGTGATGCAACAAAACACACTACATATCAAAAGCTTGAAACAAATGCATTTGTTTAGCATAAAGTTCTAGATAATATTTGGCTTTTTCTTTTGGTCTTAGCTGGATTTGCACACATGATCAGGCACTGATTCTTAGTGGAACTGGATAGCAGAGCCTGATACTTGGTTTTGATCCACCTATCACAACTTCTAAGAAAGCATATTTGGGCATGTGGTCATAATGATCGCTAAGGTACAAAAGCTGAAGAGGAAATGTACAAGTGCTTTGTCAGGTCTCCACTTGCATGAATGGTATCAGCTGACATACTACTCACCAAAGCAAATCACATTGTCAAATTCAGAATCAAGGGGAAAGAAAATTAAACTTGTCTCTTCAATAAGAGTTGCTAACAAATAGTATGTGTACAGGAGTGACGAAATGGAGCCATTAATGTCATCAATCTTACTACCCTGCATGGCACATGTATATAGGAAATGGCCATTAGTTTTGAAGTTAGTTGAGAATAAATATTATATCAATTAAAAGACATTTTTCTTCTCACTGGTAAATACTCATTACCTTTCCCATTTACTTGAAGTAAGACACTTTTAAAATCAGACTTTACGAGTCAAAGACTTCATTGCTTTATTTTGCATATCTCCAATGATTTTTGGCAATATATCTTTTGTGCATTGCTTTAAGTATACACCAGTCACTGAAAATGTCATACCTTTATATTTCAGCTACCACATTTTAGTTTATTCTGAGTAGATCATTAAGCACTTTGAAATCTGAGCTCCTTCAATTTCTCACTGAATCAAAGTTCATTATTCAGTCATTTATCAGTAACTCAATATAGCGACACTTTCAAAAGTTAAGTTTTTAAGAAATTTTATTATTCATGTAGCGTATTTTGTCTATGAATTTTCAGTGAAAGTTAACTTCAAAATATTAGACTTTAGGAATTTCCATAGTGTGTGTGTCCACTGATAAAGTTATGGAAATGTGCAAATTAATATTAGAAAAGTAAGAAACACATGAGCCATTTCTAAACTGTAGTTATCTATTATATGTTACCCCTTACTGAAGAGAAAATGCAAACCCTATTTGATTGTTGATGTTTTAGTGCCAGAAAATCATTTCTTTTAAGGTACCAAATAAATGGCAAACTTAAGTGAAAGACAGACAAAAGTTAGCCTTATCTCTTTTCTTTCCAAAGTAAAGGATGTGAACTGAATTATTTATGTGTGGTGACACTTCTAAAGTTCTATAAATCTTAGTATTACAAAAAATATAATTTTAACTATTTGAAGAATATTTATGATCCAATAATCACACTACTGTGGATAAATATGTCCAAAAGAACTGGAATCAGTATGTCAAAGAGATATTTGTACATCCACATTCATTGAAGCACTATTGATAATAGTTACAATATGAAAGCAACCTTTGTGTCCACTAAGACATGAACAGATTAAGAAAATATGCTGCATGTCTATGTATATATACACATATATACAATAGACTACTTTTGCAATAACTTTTCACAATGCAATGGGTCTTTTGATTTCTTGACTGCTGCCTCCACAGCTGTTCATGGTAGAACCAAGTAAAGCAAAATAAAATCTAAACATGTTATATAAATTTATTTGTACAAATATAAAAACTTGAATTCTAATTCATTTAAACCTATAAATTACTGAAGGTAATGAATAAAAATAATGAAATGAAGAGGTCACTTTTTGCTAAAAATAAAACATTTTTATAGTTGCTGAAAAAAATACAGTCATTGCCTAATATGTAAAAACTATGAAAAAAATTTGCTATCTGAAAAGAAAGTACTGTGAAGAATAAAATTTTGGTCAGGATGTTGAACACAATATGATTACTTTGGCAGATTTTGCAATTAGTTGACCTAATTTTTAACATTAAACTTCTTATGATTATAAATAGCTGGATATCACTGGTTATTTTGGCAACTTTAACATGGTCCAGAAAATTCCCCTTAGGATTAGTCTAAGTGAAAGTTATTTTATCCACACACACACACACACACACACAAATGAATGTTATAGTTTTTCTTTTTATTTTCCTTTTAAACAAATTTAAGGATTAAAATCAGTTTGGTAGATTTAGTTTCTTTAAGCAAGTAGTGTGCCTGCAGGTGTAGCCCTGTGGCATCCGATCCCGTCAGATCTCAGAAGCTAAGCAGGGTCGGGCCTGGTTAGTACCTGGATGGGAGACCGCCTGGGAACACCAGAAGCTGTAGGCTTGGGAGAAGGACCTGGCAACCCCCCAAAAAAATCAATCTGCCATTGAAAACCCTATGAACAGCAGAGAAGCACTGACAATAGTGTTTCCCCTGCTCTACAGAGGGTCGCTATGAGTCGGATACCGACTCGAAGGCACCTAACAACAACAACAAAGCAAGTAGTGTACATTCATCTTAATTCCATACATACAAGAAAAAAATTAGTTTTGAGTTTGGAATTTGCATTTCAAGTAATAGTATAATAAACACTGTATATATTAAGCCTCTAGGGAGTACAAGATGAATCATACTTTGAAGTGAAAGCTCATAGAGAGGTGAAGGAGAAAGACATGTAACTGAAACAAAGTGAAATTAGAAAATTAATGAAGGGGGTATACATTCCTACTGGAAATCTGGAAAGATACCACAGAGAAAAGATTGAGAATTGGCATTCAGGCTCTAGGAAATGTAGCAATATTCCTATTGTTGGGAAAGTATACTGTAATGGTAACTTTGGGAATATCCTAGGGTAATTGATAAGTAAATTGCAGCCAGAACATGAAGTGTTTAGAGTTAAATGATAGTAAATTTTTATTTTATTATCATGGAAGGAGGAAAATTAATAATTTTTGAAGTTGAATGAGACATGCACTGATTTGGGTTTTAAGAAGATAATGTGGAAATAGTGATTTGATCAAGCAGTGTCAACAGGTAAGGAAAAATGCTTTGAGATTTGTTTAAATGAGCTGCATGGAGTCTTAGAACGAGGCTATCAGCATGGCTGTCTATGAGGCAAAAATTAAACAAACCAAAAAAATATGCTGTCATGTTTTGTGGAGAGGAGCTGCAGATGATGGAATACTAGACTGACTGTGAGAGTGTAAAGTGCTTACCTGTGACAAAAAATATAATTTAGATTTTTCCAAGCACTTTTATCTAGTATCGCATATTGTTGTCTTCTTCATTGAAAATATTTTCCTTCTGACTCATTATTTCATGAACAAATGTGTTTTGACTGACTACTAAATGTCAACTACATCTAATTTTATATTGTTGTTGTTAGGTGCTGTCCAGTCAAATTTGCCTCATAGTGTCCCTAATTAAAACAGAATGAAACACTACCCAACACCATGCCATGCATACAAATGTTTTTATATTTGAGCCATTATTTTACAGTTACTATTTCTTATTTTGAGTCATGCCACATTAACAACAGGAGGTCCCAGGTGTTTTACTCCCTTCTCCTCACTAAGGTAGACTGTACTTTGAAGAGTCAACTCTTCCCCAGTCATTTCTTGAATACCTTCCAGCCTGCAGGGTTCATTTTCCAACACTGTATTTGACATTGCTTCTCTGTTATTCATAGAGCTTTCAATGGCTAATTGTTTTGAGAGTGGGCTGCCTGGTCCTTCACTCTAGTCTCTTAGTCTGGAAACTCAGCTGAAACCTCCAGGACAGCAACACAGCACCGCAGCAACATAGTCTCCAAAATCTTGTCATTGTTTCCAAACTCTCAGCTTCACCTCTACTATTATCATCCTGTATAAATTGCATCACTCCCATTTGTTTATAAAGAAAAGTGAAGTGAAACTAATTTAGTACTCTTGTTCTACTTTAACTTTCTATTTTTGTTGTTCTTCTTTAAATTTGGTCATTGAAAAATAAATATTTTTTCCTTAGGACAAATTCAGTCTTTTTGTTTGCTGTTAATATTACAATTCCTAACTCATTTGTTCTTTTATATATTTTTTCATAATACCATTTTATTTTTTCTCTTTTAAATGACTTCTCTTCAGAATAAGTATGAGAAGGAGCCCCAGACAAATTCCAATTTGTTTTCTCATCAGTCATTTCTTATTGTGTTGCTACACATCTACCTGCCTCATATGTTGGTGAGTGATTATATTGAAAGGCCTGAACCTCCTTAATTTATTGGCATTATTGGATATTTTAGACCAGCTCCTCACTCTTGATAGTCTTCATTTCCTTGTATGTTCTTCTTCCTTCTGCCACTCTAAGCAAGCAGAAAACATTCTAAGGTTCTGTCTGCACACTTTACTATTTTCTCTTTCTGCTCTATTTTCTTTAATAGCTGCACTCTTTACACAGCTACAAATAGATTCCATCTATCTCTCTCCCTTTTTGTAATGCTGTCTCTGTTTCTTTTTCCACTATGTTTGCTTACTGTTAGAATTATATTTCCAAATCTATTTTCTGGAGACCTAGCTAGTTTCTTGAAATCAAGTTATGCAAATAAAAAATTCATTCTCATTTCCTAAATTTGTACCTCTTTCTTTTCTTCCTCTTCCTTCCTTTCTTTCTTTCTTTTTTTTTTTTTTTTTTTTTTTTTTTTTTTTTTTTTTTTTTTTTTTTTTTTTTTTTTTTTTTTTTTTTTTTTTTTTTTTTTTTTTTTTTTTTTTTTTTTTTTTTTTTTTTTTTTTTTTTTTTTTTTTTTTTTTTTTTTTTTTTTTTTTTTTTTTTT
>VMDO01025298.1:0-28446 GCA_007922755.1 Pedetes capensis
TAGCTTATCAGATCACAATGGAATAAAAATAGAACTAGAAAGGATGGAAAACTAAAAAAAGTTATAGATACATGGAGATTAACAAATCATCAATGCATCATTGAAAAAATCAGAAAGGAAATTACAAAGTTCCTTCAAACAAATGATAATGAAAACACAACCTACCAAAATCTATGGGATACAGGAAAGGCAGTTCTATGAAGGAAGTTCATAGCTATGAATGCCTACATTAAAAAGATAGGGAAGCCCCAGTGAAATAACTTAAATGATACACCCCAAGGTACTAGAAAGACACCAACAAGCCAACCCCCAAACTAGCACATAAAAATAAGTATTTGAGATCAAGGCAGAGATAAAATAGAGATTAAGAGGACAGTACAAAAATTAATGAAACTAAGAGTTGATTCTTTAAAAAGATAAACAAAATTGACACTCTCTTAGCCAAACTCACCAAAAAGGAAAGGAATGGCCCAAATTAATAAAATTAGAGATGAAAAGTGGGATATAACTATAGATACCAATGAAATATAGAAGATCATCAAAGACTATTTGAGAAGTTGTACTCCTCCAAAAATGGAAATATAGAAGAAATGCATAAATTTCTTACCATTTATGGCCTACCAAAACTAAATTCCAAAGATATAAACAAACATAACACACCTATAACAAGCAATGAAATTGAAGCAATAATAAAAAAGAAAAACCCTCCCAACAAAGAAAAGCCCAGGTCTGACAGGTTCACGGCTAAATTCTGTCAAACCTTTAGAGAAGAATTAATACCTATCTGCTTCAAAGTAGTTTATGAAGTAGAAATGGAAGGTATATTTCCAGTCATTCTAAAAAGCCAGTGTCACCCTGATACCAAGACCAGATGTCACTACAAAAAAAAGAGAACTATGGATTAATTTCTCTGATGAACATAGATTCAAAAATCTTCAAAAAAATTCTTACATACCGAATATAACAACATGTTGAAAAGACCATATACCACAATTAGGTGGACTTCATTTCACAGATGAAAGACTCGTTCAACATATGCAAATCAATGAATGTAATATATGAAGAGACTTGCAGACAAAAATGACATGATCATCTCAATTGGTACTGAAAAGCTTTCAACAAAGTTCAACATCCTTCATAATAAAAGTCTTGAAGAAACTGGATATGGAAGGAACATATCTCAGCATCACAAAGGCCATATATGACAAACTGATAGCCAATATGTTAAATGGGGAAAAGTGGACAGCATTCCCTTTAAAATAAGGAACAAGTCAAGGATGTCTACTCTCTCCTCTCTTACTCAATATTGTGATTTATGTTCTAGCTAGAGCAATAAGGCAAAAGGAAAAAAATAAAAGGGATATAGAGAAAGAAGAGACTATAATTATCTGTTTTGAAGATGACATGATCCTTTACCTAAAGGACCCTAAAATTCTGCTAGAAAACTCTTAGAGCGAATTAGCTTCTTCAGCAAAGAAGCAAGATACAGAATTGACACTGAAAAATCAGCAGCATTCACTTATACCAATAGTGAACAAGAAGAGAAATAAATCAAAACATCAATCCCATTCATAATAGATCACCAAAAAATTAAATATTTAGGAATTAATCTAACCAAAGTCTCCAAAGGTTTCTACAATGCAAACTTCAAAACACTAAAGAAAGAAATTGTAGAAGACACTAGAAGATGGAAGGACCTCCCATGCTCATGAATCAGAAAAATTAATATTGTTAAAATGACTATACTACCAAAAGCAATCTATAGATTCAGTACAATTCACATCAAAATTCCAATTCACAGAAATAGAAAAAACAATCCTAAGATTTGTATGGTAGCACAGAAGACTGCATGTAGCCAAAACGATTTTAAGCAGCAAAAACAGCACAGGAGGCATCACAATACCTGACATCAAACTATACTATAGGGCCATAGTGGCAAATACAGATTGGTACAGGCACAAAAACATGCATGAAGATCAATGGAACAAAATAGAAGACCCAGAAATACATCCATCCAACTATAACCACCTGATCTTTGGCAAAGGGACCAAAGATGTACATTGGAGAAAAGATAGCCTTTTCAACAAATGGTGCTGGGAAAATCGGATATCCATATGTAGAAGAATGAAAATAGAATCATACCTCTCAACCCGTATGAGAATCAGCTCAAAATGGATCAGAGATCTCAACATAAAACTGGAAACCTTAAAACTACTAGAAGAAAAGATAAGGAACACACTCCAACACATAGGCATAGGAACGTACTTCCTTAAAAAGACTCCAGTTGCCCAGGAAACTGCACTAAGAAGTGACAAATGGGACTACATAAAACCAAAAAGCTTCTCTACAGCAAAGAAAACAATAGAGTAAAGGGAGAGTCCACAGAATGGAAAGAAATATTTGCATCCTACACACATGACAGGAATTTCTTCCAGAATATACGAAGAAAGTAAGAAATTAAACACAGAAATAATCCAATAAATAAATGAGCAATGGAACTGAACAGTTCTCAGAAGAAGAAATTCAAATGACTAGAAAACACATGAAAAATGCTCCACATCCCTAGCCACTAGGAAAATGCAAATCAAAACTACATGGAGATTACATCTCACTCCAGTAAAAATGGCCAAAATCAACAAAACAATAACAAATGCTAGTGAGGCTATAGAGAAGAAGGAATCCTTTTTCTGGGACTGTAAGTTAGTTCAGCCACTTTGGAAGTCAATATGGAGGTACCTTAAAAACCAAAATTAGAACTACTATATTATGTAGCTATACCACTTCTAGGAATATGTCCAAAGGAGGTTAGTCATCACACCTCAAGGACACTTATACTTCCGTATTTAGTGTGGCACTCTTCACAATTGCAAGGGTATGGAATCAGCCTAGATGTCCATCTACAGAGTTGGATTAAAAGGTTGTGTTATCTATACACAATGGAATATTATTCAGCAGTAATGAAGAATGAAATTATGTCATTTGTAGAAAATGGATGGAAATGGATAGTAGCATTTTAAGGGAAATAACACAGACTCAAAAAGAGAAATATCACATATTCTCACTCATATGCAGGAACATAATTTACCTCCAAGGAAAAAATTATACATATATATGTATGATGCTACTTATCTACAAATGGAAAATACAAGTGGACTCAACCTGAGGGCTGAAGGGACTGTGGGAGGGAGTGGATGAATGGGGAAATGTGAGGAGGGGGAGAACAAGGTACAAGGGTAAATAAAGAGAGAAAAATGCAAAATTCCAGTTGCAATTCTATGAAAATAGTTTTTTTTAAAAAAATAGGAAAGGAAAAAATCAGAGTGTAACACATGGCTGCATATGATTGTCATTACATGTTAATTAGAATTCTTTTTTTTCGAGTTTTTTTACTTTTTTGTTTATTTTGTTCTGTAAAATATTTAAGGAGATGGAAGTGTAAGCAATACTGATCTGATAGTTGCATAATGGATATATCAACTGACTTATTACTTTCTACCCCACTAATGTGTATAAATACTAGTGCTACTAATGATGATGATAATAATAATAATAAAAGGATATGACATAACGTCATAGACAAGTGATGAAAGCCAGCAAGTCTTGTCTGTTCAGATTCTTCTTGGCCTCTCTGTAGCATTGTATAACATTCCTTCCTTGCAGGTATAGGGCAGGATCCCTTCTGGAATAAGGGTCTGATAGTCTACTATCAGATAAAATAGCTCAGAGAATTTCATCATGGCCTGTTTCTACACAGAAAGGTGAAAGAAAGAGTACTACTTCTAGATTTTATTGGTCAGCTTTAGGGTAGAGGGTTTCTAGTTTCTATTCACCCACCTTGGGGAAGAGGAATTCTAATTTCTATGGCCTATGATAGTGGGGGAATAGGAGTAGGAAGGAGATGGGCAGAAGGAGACTTTGCTGTGGAGGCCCTTCCAGTGTCCTTCATTTCAAAGGACTCTGCATGCCAAATGGCCATATTTTGGGGTATTGTCTTCTGAGCCCCAGCACTTGAGAGTAATGTGGATCTGCTCACCATCTCAGTCAACCCAAGGCTGTGACTGGATTGTTAACTGCATCTCAAACGTTAGCGTATCATTAGCATAAAAGTTATCTCTTAAACACATTGAACTGAACTCAATTAATGTAATTGATTACCAGCTTAGCTGTCGGGATTTTTCAGCTTTAAGGAAACTGACAAACATCTTGCCCTTTTAGAGTCTACAATTAGATTCACAGGTCACAGTCAATAAGCATTTCACAGGCTCTAAATTCATCATCTTTAATGATGACAAAAATCTCACTGGGTGGATGAACTGGCTGTTGATAAAAGACTCATTGTGGAAATGCTTTTCAGTAGTGGGATCAGCAAATAGAACTGAGGCCTTGAAGGATAAATTTGACCATGAATTAATAGAACTTATTTTGGATGTTAATTTATACAAGTCCTAACAGGTAGTAGATATACTGCATCTCATTTTCTGAAGCTGAAAACATGACTGGAAAATGCATTAGTTTGGGTTCTATATAAACCCTATGGTCTTTTGAACTATAATCCTCAAAATGAATAATACTATGATTTATAAATAAAATTAGGTGTGCATTCAGTTTAATATTTAAGAAGTCCATTAACCTTAGGGGCTGGGATTTAGCTCAGTTGGTAGAGCACTGCTCTGCAGTCTCTGAGGTCCTGAGTTCAATTCCTAGCACCGCAAAATGGGAGAAGGACCTGGCAATCCACTCCCAATGCAATCCCGAAACAGTCAGCCATTGAAAACCCTATGAGGGTCGCTATGAGTTGGATAGCGACTCAACGGCACCTAACAACAACAACAACAACATTAACCTTAACTTCTAAGATACTCCACTTTTATCTCCTATATGTGCAGAGAATTTCAAGAATTTTTTCTATTTACTTATTTATTGACTCATTCAGTCAGTCAGTCAGTCAGTACTTGAGGTTGTACCCAGAGTCTTGCATATGCTAGGCAAGTGCTCTATCACTGGGCTGCATCTCTAGCCTCTTCTCTTTTTTTTTATTTTAAGACAAGGTGTCACTAAGTTATACAGGCGGCCTCTGGCCAAAACTATGATCCTCTTGCCTCACCCTCCAGAGTTGCTGTTCCCACAGGCTTGTGCCATGGTACCTGGCTAAAGATTTTTCTATTTCCAGTTCATTGCATACTGGATCCTAGTCAAGTAGTAGATTTTAGTCTCTGAACTTTCCAGTAAAGCTTTGTTCTTGCTTACATAACAGTTACGTGGCTGATATTGGCTAGCATCCCAACATGGCTTGTGCACTTCCTCTGTAACCTCATTTCTCTTTGCTACTGCTCTCTCTCCTAACCCATTCCTCCTGCAATTACACTTAACAGTTGCTTAAATGCCAATTTCTTTTATGCCTCCATGGCTGTTCTGCTGTTCTCTTGGATTGGAATGCTGTTCCCTTCTTTGTCCACATGGTAGATCCCACCTCATTTCCTTAGACTCATCTCAAAGGCACTTTGGGAAGATTTTCATGCCCCTCTTCCCTGCCTTTGGGCTGCATTTATCACCTCAATGGTCCTATGCCACAGTATGGGGGCATCCTTCCATCACCTGCTTCTCTATCAACCCATTCTACTCAGATGGTTGTACCTCTGGCTCCACCTGTTGGATTGGGATTTCTTTGAGAACAAGAAATGAATGTAATATGTCAATAAATAAATTGATACTCATTAGGGTTTTCCTGAATAAAGGAATGAATTTGTGAATAAAACATTGGCCTGGGAGAGTATCCTCTCAAGGCCTTTATCCATCTATTCCCTCTGCCTTGGATACTTTTCCATGGATTGTTGTTGTTGCTAGGTGCTGTCGAGTCAGTATCTAACTCATAGCGACCCTCATAGGGTTTTCAATGGCTGACTGTTTCGGAATTGCCTTGGGAGTGGATTGCCAGGTCCTTCTCCCATTTCCCATGGATAACACCCCCTAAATCCTTCATAAGTCAGTTTTTGCCAACTTGAATGCAAGTGGTTGACAAAACCTCCAAATGAAGGTATTAACATGAAGGCATTTTTCAAGGTCCCACCCAGCTCTCAAATGATGTTCTCTCTCTTATAAATTACACTGTAGGTCTATTAAGTTTGCTGTATGACTTATGTTGAGCAAAGATAAAAGTTCACTGTGAAAACTTTGACAAAAGGAAAAAGAGAGTGTCCAGTTGAGATAAAAAGAAATCTCATTTAGACAATTAGAAATGGATTCTATAGTAGTCAATGTATGAACACAATATCTTCAATATTTTTAAATGTTCATACATGGAAAATGTGTTTCATCCAGAAAAGAATGCTTATTTCATTGGGAGATGTATAGTTTTGTATTTTGTTTCTGGTTTTAGAACTGTTGGTGTATATCCAAATATGGTTTATATATTATAAATAAATATTCATTGAATAATTTGTCTCAGTGCTTCTCTCAATGCGAAAATACTTATTGCACTCAGACAAGAATCAGGAAAGAAGCTAGATTGCATTTTTTTCTGGAAACCAGAACAAGGCAACTCCCTCTCAGTGACATCCAAGGGAAAGGATTTGCTTCACAGACTCTCCTGGGTTGCTCCATGGAAGAGAGGCATCAGTGAGTCAGAGTCCCAACAGGAAATGAACAGATGTGGGCATTGATAAGGAAACCAAGTCACACTGAGGCACCAGGGACTAGTGGCAGCTGAAACTTGTTAGCACCACTAGGCCTTAAGGGGCAAAGGAAAGAAACTGTGAAGCAATTGTACTGAATTGAGGAGAGAAAAGGAGGAATAAGTACCCAGATCTCTCTGTCTTCCTACCCTCGGTTTCTCCTGCCATCTTCTCCCCTTGTTTGAGCCTAACACAAAGCCAAGAGAATCTGTCCATAGGGGTGACACTCAGTGGGTAGGGAGCCACAAAAGGATGTGGGCAATGGACCTGGAACTAGTGTAGGGGGGGATGAGGCTCAATTCATCTGCACAGGGCTTACAACAGGAGAAACACAAGCAAAACTCCAAACAGAAAATTCATGAAGTTGGGTGATAATACAGTTTTATGTCTAAGGAGACTGAGTTTGCTAAGTAAGGACTAGGCATGATTAGCTTAATATAGAAAAGACTAAGAGATCATAAGTTCTTAATTAAAACAGAACTGTTTGCTTAAGCCTTTGATTCTATGATTTCCTTACGAGCCCCTTATAACATACATAAGTTAATTCTTACCAACTAATCATTTTAAAAAATCTTTTGTGCTGTTGCTGTTAGGTGCCGTCGAGTTGGGTCTGATTCATAGAGACCCTATGTACAACAGAACGAAACACTGACCAATGCTGTGCCATGCCTGGCACTATGTCAGTGCTTCTCTGCTACTCATAGGGTTTTCAATGGCTGATTATTTCCGGAGCAGGCTGCCAGGTCCTTCTCCCAAGCCTACACTACTTGGTATTCCCAGGTGATCTCCCATCTAAGTCCTAACCAGGACTGACTTTGTTAAGCTTCTGAGATCTGATGAGGTCAGAGACTAGACTGGCATGGCTGTAGATATGAAATTTAAAAAGAGTAGCAAGTCAAATCTCTTTGATCACAATCAATTCATGTTTTTGACTCTTAGATTGGAATTTCCGTATCAAACACTCTTACGGTATGTATTCACCGAAATCATAGGATCAATTTTACTGTCCAAGTATAAAATTATAATATAAATTTTCAAATAATACAAGTAGACTAGGGGGAATACAAGCCCTTTGAGATTGGAAATCTACTGTGTCTTCGACCCTCCCCCCAACTACTGCCCTAAAATATGGATGGAATCTAGTTTGCTCATTGTTACCAAGTCTTTTGTTCAAAAATGTATTTTCCTGCAGTTTCAAAAATACATACAATAAAGGTAATCTATCAAGAAGAAAATGTCTGCCCAGTCATGCAATACTTTATGCTCTGTGAGCAACAGATGTTGACACTTTAAAAAGGCTTGGGGTGATGGGATTTTTAACCCGCAAAGGGTTCAATCTATTGGAGCCCAAAGCAAGAGCATGTGTAAGAATCATCAGTCTGTCTGTCCCTTAGTCAGTCAAACCTAGGGCCACTCTGTTTCATTTCACTTGCTCAGGAAGGATTAGAAAGGAGGATGGAAATTCATCATTTCCCATCAGAATTCTAACTTCATCTTTAAGTTTCTAAAAATGCCACAAAATATTTCTGCATGTGAGATCTGGGCTTTTGAAGAGCTCAATGAGTCTGCCCATCATGTTTGAATATGTAGAGCACCCTTAGGGCTCATACCATAAGTCAGGAACCCTCTGGATCACACAAAGCAGAAATATCCACATATTGAGCTTTTATACCCCTATTAGTAAAAAGTTTTGAATATATACAACCCCATATGTATGTATGTATGTGTGTATGTATGTATGTATATATATATATATATATGTGTGTGTGTGTATATATATATATGATTTATACAAAATTTTGTATTACGTATTTACCACTATAAATAATATAGAGTATAAAGGATATCTAAAAAGATATTAAAATACATGTTGAAATAAGATGAAATGAGTAAGAAGTGGTGGCAAATGCTTGTAATCCCAGCACTCAGAAAACTGAAGCAGAAGGATTGTGAGTTCAAAGCCAGCCTGGGCTACATAGGTGACACTGTCTCAAAAACAAACAAAACAAAAACAGGATGAAGTGAGGGTAAAGCATACATTTTAATCACTTTTATTTTGCTATCATTCCTGTATCAAAAGTTATTTAATTTCTTAAATGACATCTAAATGATTGACGATGCTTATTTACATTTGAACATATTGGTTTATCACTTCATTGAATAAAATTTTGAACGTCTAGTTGCAAGTTGACCTTATTTCTGTACTTGGCTTTAATCATTATCGTTGGAGAAAAAACACGGAAACATACAAAGAGGCAAGGGGACAAAATATGTCACCTGTTTGCTTACTAGATCACTATTTTTCAGTCTCATCTATGCAAAGTATTTTGTTTAAATTCACCTGGAGAGTCTCTATCTTCTTTGGTGTCCATAAACTATTCGTACAAACCAAATGAAAAACATTGCATCTTCTTATATTTAACAAATGAGTTCACAATCCACTGAAATGCTTCAAAGATTTTTAAACAAGTTAGAAAAGTCCATTTCCAACTTCTCAGGCTGCAGTTTTATCTATACATATTTGCATAACTTTTCTGTAAAACAATCACACAACTGTTATGTCCAAACGTCTGTTCATCTATATTCTTACCACAATCCAAATTGATCTGAAAAATAAGTTACTTTCTCACTCATTATCATAATGTCTTTTACTCTGAAATGACAACTCTTTAAATTCCTTGTCACCAGTTAGCCAACAACCTCTGTGTAAGACAAAAGATTTTCATAGCCACTACACTTTAATGCTTTTGTTTGAGAAGCAAATACATTCTTGATATGTGAAAGCATTTGTGTTTCTCTGCTGCTATGACTTGAAGTCTTTCAAGAAGGCAGCTATCTCTCGATTTACCCTGCAAGCCTTGTTTGGTTCCAGTCAAAGCTGCTACCTTATGGGGATATACTTTTCTATATTTGTGGTAGTATCATAACGTTCTAAGAATTGTCATTTTGTAGTAGGTTCTGGTATCTTGTAGGGTAGACAAACCAGCGTGTTTCTCTTGCTCAGTATTCTTTTATATTATATAGATTTTAGAATTTTCTTTGTTGAATTCTTTTAAAAGGACTGTTGAGGTTTCTTTATTGGATGACATTAAATCTGTAAATTACTTTGGAAAGAAGTGTACTTTTCATAGTTAGTCTACCCATTTAGAAGAAGTCCCATTTATTTCTAGGACTCCTAAAATTCTCCAACAAGATTCCCTATTTGTGAATTTAAAATTAATCACTCTGAGTTCTCTTGGATTTCCAAGTAGTATGTAAGTTTCCAAGCGTCACTAAATAGCTTTGAATCTTTAAATGCTCCTGACATGTTGTGGGAATTGACTGACAGTGGCCTGTGGAATTGATTAGTGAAGGTTAAGTTCTTCTGAACCCACAATATACATTTTCATGAAGGCAAAAAGCATGTGGCTCCCTATGTTATGTGAGGTGGAAACTCATTATGTACAGTTATTTATGTTCAAATAAAATTTAACTCATCTCCAGTGGAGGGATTTGACTTGGCTCTTTTGATCCCAAAGGCCTGAGGCTTGCTCAGACTTGGCCAAAAAGTAGGAGTATAAAAAACACGCATATAGTAAGAGAAATGGAATTCCATGGACATAGGAATGCAAATGATGAGCCTCTTGCCCTCACAGGAAGCAGAGAAGGTTTAGAATCTTCATTAGGAAGGGTTCTTGGTCACCCATCTAGGTGTTCGCCATAGTATAGTCTCTCCAAGTTTAGTAACTTCTCTTCCAACTTGCCACTTCTCCTTCCTTCATGGTTTCTATTTCTCTTTTCTCATGCACCACATATAAATCTTTTCCCTAAACTGATATGTGTGTGTATTATCACATTGCATTCTTACTGGTTGGCCATTCAAACATAATCATGCTGAATATTCACAAGTCCTGAGACTCTTCTGCAGAGCAGAAATCCCAGCAGGTCTTGATAGTTTCAATCCACATTACCCTGGTCCAAGGCTGTATAATCCCATGAATTTCACTGGCTCTGCCATTTCTTTAGGTTCAGTCTATGGGTCTTTGTACCCTCCTAAACATACCACCAAGATGTTTCTCCTGAAGTTTCTGCTACCTCGTTGGATTTTTCTATCATTGCTACATCTACCAAGTTACTTGACCTTCAGAAAACAAAAGTCAGGAAAAAGTTATATTCAGTCACCTTTTTCTTTGAGCCCTGGTATAGAGATCAGGCTGTGTCCTGCACAAAGTTACTCCATATTGTATAGAACAGTAGCTTATAAGTTGTCCCTTTCCCTGGGTGACTCCATTTTATAAAACAACAGTATGTGTCATTTTGAGTGCAAATGCTGAGGCAGAATGACTCTATATCTTGTTTGTGCAGGTAAACAACCACCCTCTGTCTAGTACAATATTTGAAGCACAGACTGATAACTAATTGATGCAAATAAAATATTACAACCTTTGAACTGAGTTCAATCAGGAACATATGGACACATGGCTGTGTCAAAACCATATCAGACAAAGTAGGACTATGAAATTATCAATCACACCAGGTGTAACCCCCCTCACTTGGCACTGTAAAAGAAGGAGCACCCCAAGACTGAGATGCAGCAGGCACAGTGACCTATCATCTGGTCACTCATCATAAACCTTGTCCAGGAAAATTGCCACACTGGACATCAAAACTGCCTACCACCAGGACCTGCATGTGACAACTCTCTGCCCTGAATAGCACTGCGCCTGCGATTCATGAAACTTCTTAGCTGGTCCCTGACAGAGACTTTTTCCTTATCTCTGTAGTAGGTAGCTCTCTGCCTCTGCCTTCAGTGCAGCCTTTTTGAACCCTGCAGTATCTTTAACCCTTTCTTAGCTCCTATAAGATATATATCATTGTGTGAAGTATAATTTGTGGTCTGAAAATTAATTATGATTGAAATAAAAGAACCTGTGACTGCCAACGGCCACAGATGCCAAGTGAAGTCAATAGTTCTTGGGAGACTAAAGTCAACAAAATTGACATAGCTTGTGAATTTGTTATTCAATAAATTCTGGCATTGTAAAAAGACACAGATGTGTCTGCTTATGTTTCTGACATAGCTGGCTAAGGACATCTGGTCAATGTATCTCCCTTAAGACAGGAACTGTCTATCTTTTCAGACCTTGGAGAGGAAAAAACTCAATAAGAACAAAGCAAAAAAACTGTTTTCAACATATTTTGCTGTACATATCATCAGAATTTTGACTTGCTAAGAAACCTATCATGGAATCTAATCTATCTCATGAATTCCTTGTTGTAGCCTAGGAATTTTAACAAATAATACTTTGCTTTATTTTTCCCTTCCAACTTACATTCTTGTTCTAGGGAAACTTTGGTTTGCTTAGCTCAGTTGCTTTTGGTCAAAATTTTTCATGTGTGGCCCCCTCAAAGGCCGCAATTAGGATTAAGAATTGTTGACCCTCGCACTGGGAGCCAACACTACCTAAGATGAGTCTGAGAAGTGAGAAGGTCATGAAGAATAGACCAGGAAGTTTCTGTGTCAACACGGCTCAACATGGATAATAAGAGAAATTTCCTTTGGATGTGTCTGTAGTGTTTGTCCAGTATGACATATTTAGTTATGAATGGTGTGGGGAATGGGGTTGGTGGAGAGAATCCTTTTCAAATCTGTAACTTCAGAATTTTTAAATATTACTGAAAGCACTATGTATAGATTGTCTGAGTGAGCTTTTGGTGCATAGAAAACATCCCACAAATCCAGTGTCAAAAAACAAACAGTACTTATTATCCTTCATTCAGCTGCGTGGTCTAGGCTGAGGGCTCAGCAACTCTGCTATACTTGGCTTCTCAGAGGTTTGGACTCTGGTCTGGTCTTCATGTTTTCCTTCTAGAGTCCAAGCCAAAGGGGCAGCAGCTACCTTGAGAAGCTCTTCTCATGGTGATGAAGCTGTAAGTGCCCATGCCCCAGCACACAAGTGTTTTTCACTTGTCACATCTGAGTTTAGACATGTACCATGTTTTGAGCAATTGGATGTTAGCAGAGTCAAGGGGAGGAGAAAAAACACTATGTACAATGGAAGGCACTGGAAAGGAAAGTGGGATTTGGTGGCAAGTCATATCGTGGAGAGCAAATAGAGATGAACTCAGTCTGCCACACAGACCAGTGGTCCCAAGACAGAGATAAGAACAGAATATGCATACTGATCCCTGATGTTCCCCTGAAATCAGCACTGGACATCCTTGACAGGCAGCACCACAGTGACTTGCTCAAGCTAAACTCAGGCACAGATGTTTATTTGTACCCCTTTATGTTCCAGTCTTAACTACCCATATGGCCCACCTGCCATCAATGGCACAGATTCCTTAATCTCCATACCAAAGATGATGCTTCTAAGTTTGGTTCGTCCTTTTAGAATCTTCCCACTAATCTCATACTCCAGAAAGGATCTTGCTGGTTCTAAGGAGTATATTAAAAACAAGAAGGGCTTTAGGTTTTCTTACAGTGTGCTTTCCTGTGGTCTTACGTAAGTCTTTGTGATGCATCAGATATATCAGCCTTTTATTACTGCCAAAAAAGAAAAGCTCCAACAGTTCAAAGAAAGCCCTTTTCTTTTGTTATGGGGTGTCAGGCAGTAGGATTACCATTGCTCCTTTGGAAATGAAATCTGCCAGAAACAGGAAGATTGTTCATTTCGTCTTGATGGACACATTTTCCATCTTAATATACTGTGTATTTTTAGGTTATAGATTCCTGGCCTATCTATGATGTGTACTTGCTGGAGAAGGTTGGGGTACAGGATGGAGACTTCTGTAGCACATCAGAGGTATTCTTCTAGTCTCGTCATCAGAATTCACTGAAGCATGTTCAGCAGGCAAAACTATATCACTTTTTCAGCTCATGAGGATGCAAGCATCCTCACAAGAAATACTGCAAGTTCAGGGTCAAAAAGTGCTTGCCTTAGTGCAAAGAACAAAATGATATTTCATGGGAGGGCATTTTGGTATGGATCCATTCATACTGGAAAAGAGAGAGGCTGAGTATTTTTCGATCATTTATTCTGAGAACACAACTTGTTGAGCAAGAAAATGATAATGCTGTTGGAAGGTTAATCCACAATGTGCAAGCAAGGCAAGGAGAATCACAAAATTGTTAAACAAAGACTAAGATGCTAGAACGAGGAGCAAGGAAACAGTTATGAAAATGACATGGCCCCAAATCAGAGTCTGTTGACACAGAGGACAGCAGCACTTGAAGGAAAGGCCTTCACTTGCATCAGTACTCATCACAGAACATATTTAGTGCTTCTCGCTTTCCCCATGACTCAGATTCGCTCCCCAGCCCTGTACTCAATGGTCACTTACTGGGCAAGGAACATTTCTTAACAGTGACTCAGTCGCTACAGAGCTTGGATTTGACTCTGCCTTCCTCTATTCTCTTGTGTTTGGGTACAGTATTGCCTTGTGTATATCAAATCAGATTTGTATGTATTGTGTCATGGCATTTGATGTGATTTTTGAATTGAAAGCCTCAGAGATTACTTAGTATTTGTAAGGCATTTCACTGAGACAGTTGGCCTGCAGGTATTTGAAACATTGAGTTTGTTTTTCACATTTTAAGGTCGAATGAGTTCATAATGTCTACAATGGATTCCTTTCTATTCATTGCTCTCCAGAGATGAAAATAACAGCTAATTATTTTTTGAGTGCTGAGTATATGCCAGGCATATGTCCTAAGTGCTTTACATTTATTCATTTACTTTTCATCACTACTGTATGATATGATCGCAATTATTATTATCATTTTCCAGATGAAGAAACTGAGGCATGAAGTGATGAAGTAATTTGTGCAGGTCACATCTCTAGGAATTGGTGAGGTTAGGACTTGAAGCCAGGTAGTCTGGTTCCAAAGTCTCACTCCAAATAACCATGTCAGTTCTCATGTCCATCCGAAAACTGGGCTTTCGTTTCTTCAGCAAACCAGGAGAAAACATCTGGAGTGTGCATATATGAGACAGCATATATACTTATAGGTCCTTCCTCACTGAGAGTAGGGCTGTGCAAGGAGAAGCTTCCAGAATAAGAGGCCCAAACCTGCTCTGCCAGGATGGCCTCCAGCTAGATTAAAACCCCAACAATTTCTGCCACATCTGTCACTCTCCCCCCAGTCCATGCCGTCATGCTCTTCTGTCAGGATGGATACAGTGGGCCCCAAAATACTCCCCCTGATTCTCCCAGAGGCCCTCCTTTCTGTCATCAGCATAGAAGCTGGATCCCATGGGCAGCATTCAGAAACTTCTAAAGGCTTCCTGGTTCACTCAGGACAGAAGACTGAGTCCTTTCGAGAGCCTGTGTGACCTGATCCAATGCCCCATCACTCCTGTACTACTCTTTGCTGCCTCTAGACCCCCAGCCCAGCCCACTCTGGCCTCTCATTATTTCTAGGCATACGCTCTCTCAACAGACACATTGCACCTCAGAACCTTTGCACTTTGTGGTCCAGGTGTTGCCCGAGCCCCTGCTAGAACATTGCAGTGCCCTCAGTTCAGGGCTCTATATTCCCAGCTTGCATGAATTTTCTCCTTAGTATTTAAAATGACCTGATATAGCATGAATTTTACTAATTGATTACTTTATTCTGTCTCTGAACACTAGAGTGAACATTTTATTTTTTGTCTGCTTTCTTTCCTCTTCTATTCCCAGAATAGAGAACCTAGTGGGTGTTTAATAAGTTGACTAAATGAATAAAGGAGTGTATTATGGAGTTGTTTTGGAGGATTAAGTGAACTAACATATGGAAAGCATTTAGAACAAATAATACTTAGCATGAAATTAATGTTTAATAAATGTCATATTATATTATTGTAATAAAATAATAGTTATTACATGAATGATGCATCAAAACATTAGATACTATTACTTTATCCTGTAGTAGAAAGAAAATAATCAAGCGACTGATGTTTTAACTATTCTAATTTACATTGGCAATGAATGCTGCAGGAGATAATTGGGGAAATCACTTGCTATCTTTTCCTATTGTCTAGAAGGCATACTAAAAACTATGTGTTCCTGTACCCAGTTCTTTTTCTCTCTTGCTATTTGCAAAGAGGAGACAGGTGGGCCCAAACAGCTTCCATCATAGGAAGGTTTTTAAGGGTAAAATAAGATAATGGATGAGTGTTAGCACATGGCACACGTTAGTTTTCTTTTTCCTAGCCTTCCAGGTCATAAGCAGCTAAATTGAAAAGACACTCCTTTTTTGTTTAAAGGGGACTTTAAACTTGTATTTTCCTAGACAGTGATATATGCCTAAAGGAGAGATCCAAGAGAGTTTTCATTGATCTTACTTAACTGTTATTAAATACACAGAAGGACAACAGGATTCCTCCTTCCCTGTCTATTTTTTATTACATTTGAACAATATGATGTCCAGATGGCATACAGAGTAGCATCAGCCAGAGTATTTTTAAATGATCTTCTTTTACCTATTGGAGAAGATGAGAGAGAGAAAAAATTGAATTAAGCCTGTGTCATGAAATGATCTTAGCTTACATTACTTTAAGGAGATTTCTACTGTTCAAATTAATGACTCTTTCCCCAAAATCAAGCTGCCTTAGATAATGTTCATGAGTGAAGACTTCATTAGGAATAGTAGGGGTTGGTCTTTGACTCAACTCTCTGGCCTATCAGCCATGGTCCCTGAGTAACAATAAGCCATGATTTTGATCTCAGTTTCCTAACTGGGAAAATGTAGATGATAATAATGCCTGTTCTACTTCCTGATTCTCCAGGTTGTTTTAGGAGTCAAAACCATTTTGAAAATTTCTGAATGCAATATAGATTTCAGGTTTGGATTATCTATCGATAAGACTCCTGAAGTTGAGATGTTAATAAAAAGATTCATTTATTCATTTAACTAATTTAAAATTCCAGAAAATAACTGCTAAGAGCTAAATTCTCAGCTTTTTTGGCAAGAATGTATTTTGCACCACGATAACCTGTAACCACCACAATAATACATATTGCTTCAATTTTACTGTGGCTAGAAGCCGTAGATATTAACTACTAGATGCCAATCACCTTTTGAGGCTGTTTCTCAGCATATCAATTATAACTTGATAATATTCCACATTGTTGTTATTGTTGTTGTTAGGTACTGTCAAGTCAAGTCTGACTCAAAGCAACCCTATGTACAGTGGAATGAAACACTCCCTGATTGATTCTGTGCCAAGCTCATGATCTTAGTTATGTTTAAGCCCATTGTTGCAGACACTGCGTCAATCCATCTGGTGGAGAGTTTTCCTTTTTGTCATTGACCTGCTACTCTACCAAACATGATGCCTTTCTCCAGGGATTGGTCCCTCCTGACTACATGTCCAAAATATGTAAGACACAGTCTGGCCATCCTTGCTTCCAAGGAGCACTCTGGTTGCACTTCTTCTAGGACAGATCTGTTGGTTCTTTGGGCAGTCCATGGTATATTCAGTATTTGTCTCTAGCACCATCATTCAAAAGCATTCATTCTTCTCCTATCTCTCTTTATTCATTTAGTTATTTATTGAGAACCTACTATGGGCCAGACAGTGTTCTAAGTACTTGAGATAAATCAATGAATATAAGTTCCTAGGGTGGCAGTGTAGCTCAGTGGTAGAATCCCTAACATGCATGAGACCCAGGGTTCCATCTCCAGCACCACACACACACACACACACACATACACACACACATACACACACACATACATACTCTACCACCACCACCACCACCACCAAGTAAGTTCCTTGCCCTCATAGAGTGTACATTCTAATGGGGAGAGAAAAACAATAAATAAGTATACAAATAAACATATTCTACAGGATATTATCAGGAGATTAGAGGTATGGAGAAAAGGAGAAGATGTAAAGGGGATTAGATGTATGGGGGAGCAGGGAAATGATTTAAAGAGTATGCCAGAGTAGTCCTCTTTAAGAAAGTGGTGTGGGAGCAAAGGCTTGAGAGAAGCAAAGGTGAGCCATACAGACCTCTTCAGGACAAGCATTTTAGGTTGGGGGAACAGCTAGTGTGAAGACCTAAAGCAGAAATGGGATAGCAGTTTTCGAGCAACAACAAGAAGGCTATGAAAGTAGATGACTGTGGTTGTCCAGAATTCTCCCACTATACCAAACAAAGGATAAATTTAGAAGCTAGGGAGCATGTGAAAATCAGATGTTATGATTTGAATCTAAAATGTCCTCCAAAGGTCATGTGTTGGAACGTTTGGTGTCCAGCTGGTGGTACTGTTTGTTGTGGCTATGGAACTTTGGGAGGTGGGCCCTAGCTTTGCAGAAGTGGGTCACTGGGGGAGGGCCTTTGGAAGTTATACCCAGATCCCCTGTTCTAGTAAGCTCTCTCTTTTTTCCTGATTTCCAGGATGTGAAGTTCTGTGCCTCAGGCCCAGGACACCTGCGCCCCTGCCATACCTGCCCTGAATCTATGGCCTGATATCCTCTAACTATGAGCCCCAATAAATCATGCCTCCCATAAGTTTGTTTTGGTCAAGTATTTTGCCACAGCAATGCAAAGCTGACTAACTTACCAGGCCAATGCGTCCGACATACACTGATGCCTCCTTTTGCTTGTGTGTGCTTTCTCCCCAGTCACATGACACAGGCAATCCCATTTGATGACCCTCGGTTTGAAAGCTGCCAAATCATCCCTCCAGCTCCTCGGAAGGTGGAGATGAGGAGGGACCCTGTGCTGGGATTTGGCTTCGTGGCAGGGAGTGAAAAGCCAGTGGTTGTTCGCTCAGTAACACCAGGTAAGGATCCAGCCCTACTCCTTGGTCTCCTGGGACTATCTGTCATGTTCTGCCAGAATGCTTACTGTTTGGTGTCATAAGTATCCAGGATATGAAGATTAGGTGTGTTTTTCCAATACTAGGCAAGTTTTTCCAATACCTGGATATGGTACCAAAAGTACAGAAATACCCCCGCAAACTAGGTTTTAAATTGCCAGGTCCATCATATCACTTGACTCAAAAAATACTGATTCATCATCTGTCACCATGGAAAGGGCACTGCTGTCCATATGAACACAAATGATCAGAGGTAGGCACTGTGCTGTCTGTAAGCACCTGATGAATCCCTTAGAAGAAAAAGCATAAAGTGGTGTTCAAGTTATAGTCCAATTACTCATGGGGATAAATGAATTATTTTCCAAATATGCCCCAGAGGCAGACTATACTTCTCTGCCTCATTGCTCTTGGGCTAGACCAGGTGACTGACTTTAGCCAATGGAGTCTTAGCAGAGATGACAGAAGCAAAGGCTTGTGTTGTATTTGTGCAGTTTAACTTGTTGCTTAGGTTTCTACCATGGCTATACAAAGAGAGTTTTCCCCAAGTGGCTGCTACTCCTCAGATTATGCCCCAGAATGAACCCCTGGGGCAGCACTCAGCCAGCCTTCAGCCTGGAGCTAAGTATAGCCCAATCTGCAGTTTGAAGCAGAACTGCCCAGCGGAGCCTGGCCTAAATCAGCCAGTGTGTCATCATCCTAATGACCCACAAGCATGAGAAATAATGACTATTGAACATCCAGCTGTATTTTGGAGTGGCTTGTTACACAGAAAATGTCAATTGATACATGTAAAGTCTTTTCAATTCTACATTATGATAATGGACTTTATCTCAATCTATCCTATGAGAGCATACAGATGTCCTACTGTCAACACAGTTGAATATGGTTGATTATGACATAATTGCCTGGAATGGGCTGACTTTGCCTTTCCAGAAACAATGTACTTTTGATTGTGTATTTATTTTATACATTTATATATGTATTATAATGGACTCAGGTTTATTCTCAGATAAGAGAAGATTATTTTCTATGTCATTGCTCTCTAAGACTTTGCAAATCATCAACAGAGTTCAGTAGTAAAGACCTGCACTTAAGAGCACATAGACTGGCATCAGACTGCCCATGTTTGACTCCTGTCTCTGCCGTTTATGAGGATTTTTAGCTTCCAGGTTAATCTCTTGCTTTTTAATTGGATGTTACTTCTCTATGTCTTCCACATAATGGGTATCAATATAGAGTCTAACTTGTAGGGCTATGGAAAGGTACACATCCTTCCATAATTGTTATTATTATTATTATTATTATTATTATTATTATTATTGAACTTGCACATATTTGGCCAGTTGAGCCTATCAATAAAGGGAAATAGAAGTCTACTAGAGCTGGTACAGATTTTTTAAGTTGATTAAAATTTTAACTTTCCATTATTTTGAAATAATATGCCCCAGGCAAGTACTACAAATACCATCGACTACTTTAGACTTGTGCTGAGAAATAAGTATTGTTTATATCCCTACCGCTGTCACCATGCAACTTCTTACTCTGTCTGCCAAGCTTTGTATTTAGTTCAATATGGATCATAATTTAGTAGTTTGTATGCTTGTTGAGCTTGACACAATTGAGTTTATTCTTAAAGTAGATGTTTTGCATTTCATTATAATAAAATAATACATATACTTTGTAAATATATATATGCAAAAAATGATAGTATAAAGGAAAAGTAAAAAAAAACACTGAACTCCTACTACAAAGAGATACCCATTATTTGTGCTGACACAGAATACATGTGGCAGACATAATTGTGTGCACAAACATACCTATTATGCATCATACACAATGTGTTATGTATACATGTGCACACATACATTTTTCTAAATGGGATCATACTTGGCATGCTGTTTTATGATATTAGGACAGTTTGACAGCTCTGGTAATGAGATTCTCCAAAGTATATGTCCTCCCAGGAGCTGGCTGGAAATTCAAGCCTTATTTTTCATTTTCTTGTATTGTCTCACTCTTCCTGCTGCCTCTTCCCTTCCTTGCCCTCAACTCCCTTAGCTTCAAACACATTAACATCTACTGCTAGCATTGAGAAGAGTAGAAAAGAGGTAAAAACACAGATCAAGCTGGGCACAGTGATGCACACCTATAATCCCAGCAACTCAGAAGGCAGAGGCAGGAGGATCATGAGTTCAAGGCCAGAAGCAGCCTATGTAATTTAGTGAGACCCTATCTTAAAATAACAAATAAAAAAATGGACTCAGGGTGCAGCCTAGTGGTAAAACACCTGCAAAATATGTGTGAGGCCCTGGATTCAACCCTCAAGTACTGCAAAAAGAAAAGGGGGAAAAGGTAGAGATCAAAGAGTACTACTTCCAGTTATTTTTATGAGTGAAAATGTTGATCAATAAACGGTGTCTCTCATAAAAATGACTCCACTCAAGTCCCAAGTGATTTCCATGGCATGACCAGATTTTCTGTATGAGACAACCTGGTTTTCAGAGTAAAGGTCATGAAGCAATTCTCTGAAGGATGCCACTGTTTCATATTTGGAAAGGTTTGTATGTTGCTTCTTCCAGAATTCTTGATTCAAGTTTCTTGATTAAACAAGAATATTTCTATTTGATCAAAAAGCATAGGTCAAACGTATGAATATGTCCTGCTGATCTGAGCGTGGTTTTCTCATCAGAAGAGTTTATATCCATCCTTCAAACAGTTACTCTGAAATTTTTTCAGTAACTGACCAGCATTTGATTTGTAACCATTTGTTTGACTAACTTGGAGAGACTTACATGTGATCCAGTAATTATAATACATTTCTCAAGTGATTTTTTTCTGGATTTCTTCTGTGTGCAAACACTGAATCTCAGTTCTCAGTTGTGGGAAATGAATGTTTTCTATCACTGATTTCTGGGTATATGTCAAGGTTTCCCTACTCTCTTACTCCTTAGAAAGAAGATAAATTTATGCTACAGCTTGAGTGACACATATGCCAAGTGTCTGGGTGAGTGGAGAATAACTGAATGACGTTCAATTCCTTAACCTGGACAGGAAGCATTCATTTCAACTACTAAACAAAGTCATAGTGATACTATATGAAAGATAGCATTTCAGCTGTACCTGCCACCTAGTACTGGGCCTCTGGAAAATATAGTAAAAATTATAATACCACAGAGTAAAATATCAATATTTGGGAAGTAATTGCACCTATGTAGACATGTGAGAATAACCAAATAAATATCATTGGAGTTTACTTAAACATAGATGTGTATTTCACACACATGTGGCTTTAAGTTTCTGTGTCAAGAGATCTGGGGATGACCAGGTTTTGAATTGTGAGATCAAGTTCAAAAGAGATGTTGGCCATTCTGAACTTGGAAAAGTCCACAGGCCTATTTGGAATTTTACCTTCATGCCAAGTTCACTTGTGTGAGCCTCAGTTCTCTCACTGGATGGAAGGAATTAAAGTATTTGGTGAGGTTACCAGGCAAAGCATGTAGCCCATTGCCTGGTGCATAGGTGATCAACAAATATTAGTTCCCTATTTCCTCCTTGGGCTGGGATTTAGCTCAGTTGGTAGAGCACTGAGTCTCTGAGGTCCCGAGTTCAATTTCTAGCACCGCAAAATGGGAGAAGGATGTGGCAACCCACTCCCAAGGCAATCCTGAAACAGTCAGCCATTGCAAACCCTATGAGGGTCGCTATGAGTCAGTCTCGACTCGATGGCACCTAACAACAACAACAACAGTTTCCTCCTTGGAAGCTCTACTGAAAGATCAAACAGCCCCTGACATCCAGGAGCCATCAGACCTTCACAGCTGGGCCTGGCTGTTCTGTTGAACATGAGCAATTTCACAAAATACCAGCAGCAGACAAGGTCACTGTGTGAATATTAGGGATCAAGACAAAACAAGCCGTCTCTGTAATCCCATGAGCATCCAAGCACACCTCATCCAAACATGCCCAACCACACCTCTCTGCCAGCTCACATGAGTGACTCCTGCTGCTATATCAATTGCAGCCAACTCTGCTTTCTTTATCTCACCTTTCCCGCAATTATTAAGCTGCTCATGACAGAATTACTCCTGCTTTCTGTTAGCATCCAATCCACAGAATGCCACCATTTCATTGAACCTGCCCTCACAGCACCTAGCACAAGGACAAGTCTTATAATAAGTTCTTTGTAACACCCTCTGATTGAATGTGCTGTCCCCCTACTTGCTCTGAGAAAGTAAATGCAATTTTGTTCAAATCCAGCCATGCCCAGGTTGTTGCAGCTTTGGCTGCAGAGCATCAACTTAGATGACCTTCTAGAGGACTTGATATTCAGAGGATGGCCTGTGAGAATTGCATTTTCTCCCCCAGCACCCCCTGCAGAACTGGATCCACAGGTGATTCAAAGGCATGTTGAAGTGTGGTAGCACTGCTAGCTTGAGTCTCAATATTGCCCATGGAGTTTTAGAAGACTATGAATTCCTGAGTCCCACTCCCAAAGATTCTGATTCCCTTGGTCAGGGTGCAGCCTGGGTCTCAGACTTGTCCAAAGAACACTTAGGTGTGGCTGGGCTTCATTTGGGCAGACAGCACCATATGCTGAAGATGAGTCCTGATGGAGAGAGGAAGTTTCACAGGGGTCGCCAAGGGGATTCTCACCCATGCTTTGCTCTTGTTTGTTCCCAGGTGGGCCCTCAGAAGGCAAGCTGATCCCTGGAGATCAGATTGTAATGATTAATGATGAGCCGGTCAGCGCTGCACCCAGGGAGCGGGTCATTGACCTGGTCAGGTAGGTGACATTCACCTGTTCCCTGTCCTGTCATTAAGGCTGCTGCATAGCTCTGAGGCCTCATCTGACAGAGGAAGAGCTTCCTGTGGGCTAATTTAGGGCAGAACCACAAGCACACAAACTCACACTATTGAAAATACTGGTGATGCTAACCTCCAATATAAAAATACATCCTCCATAAACACAGAATGCTTAATTGTTCAATCTCTTAATATTGAGGGTCCATGTGCTTCAGCTGAACATTTTTATGGCTCTTGTTTCCATTATTATATCTAAAGACTGCATATTTTTCCTTCTAGAATTACTAACACATTGATTTTCCATAATCAGGGAGATCAAAATGCAAGACCTAGACTTAGTATTAAGTGATGGACAATTTTATAATAATTATCCATAGTTATTATTATTATAATCCCATGGGTAGGCCAACAAAAAGCCCACTGAGTTTTCATACCTTAGTGAGTGTTTCAGCAATGAATTTTGAGATCATCAACAAGGTGAAAGAATATTTAAGTTGAAGTTAAAACAGGTAAAAAAAAGTGCATGGTTTATTGTTTTTTTTATTATGGGTGTAGTTTGTTATGTTATATTCTTAATTGTGCACCAGAAAATTTGTCTTATGTGGTTTAAAAAATATTAGTCAAGAATTTCCTTAAAAGCACATTGGAGTTATCCTTTCTCAGTGAACTTAGGGCAAAATAAAACTTCAGAAGTTATTTAAATGAAGCTGGGTCTATTGTATGAGTAGATCCACTCATGTTGAGGGTAAGGAGGTATGGCATTTGACTAATAAACTGATGTTTTTGAACAAGATTAAAGTGGAAGCTAAAGGTAATGTTATGTGCCATCAAGTCCATATCTGACTCATAGCGACCCTACATACAACAGGTGAAACACTATTGTCAGTGCTTCTCTGCTATTCATAGGGTTTTCAATGGCAGATTGACTTTTGAAAATGGGTTTTCCAGTCCTTCTTCCAAGCCTATAGCACCTGGTGTTCCCAGGCGGTCCCTTATCCAAGTGCTAACCAGGCCCAACCCTGCTTAGCTTCCGAGATCTGACGGGATCTGACGCCACATTGCTAGACTGCAGGTGTATAAGAACACTTTAATCTGAGAAAGAGATCTCCTAACACTTATGCTCACTCATAACAGAAAATGCTTCTCTACTTTGGGAAAAATATTAAGTAATTTTCAGGTCAGCCGGAGAAAGTTTCTTTCTTAAACCTAGCTAGGCTTCTGCTTCACAAAGAAGTCATGGTGGCAAATCATCCTGGAAAGAACTTGGAGAAACATAAGAAGGCAAAGAAATAGAAAGAGAAGGGTCTCATTTTTAGGTTGACCAACCATCCCAGTTTTAGCACTGGACAAAAACCATGTCCTAGGAAAATACTTTCAATCTCAGAATGATTGGTCACTGCCATCGTCTGAATGTTAGTTTTCTTCATATTTTGGAACTTAATACCTATTGAGATAGCATTAACAGGTGGGGCCTTTGTGGAAGTGATTAAGTCATGAGGGTGGGGCCCTCATAAGTGGGATTAGTGACCTTATAAGAGAGGCTTAAGGGTGCTGCCTTGCCCCTTCTACCATATGCACCAAGAAGGTGCTGTCTTTTAGGAATGGTGCTTTCACCAGAGATCAGATTTGCTAGTGCTTTGATCTTAAACTTGTCAGCCTTCAGAATTCTGAGCATTTATTTCTACTTTTTATAAATTATGCAGTCTAAGGTATTTTTTTCTTATAGCAGCCTGAAGGAACTAAGACAATTACTCTACTTTAGCAAAGTAATAACCCTAAAACAAACGAGAGGAGATTCTTAACCCACAGAACTCTTTAAATGGTAGAAGTATGAGATACATGATGGAAAAATGATTGTTGGTTCTCTTCCCTTACTCTTTCTCCAACCTAGAGTGATTATCTTAGCCTAATATGATGGGACCTTCACAACTGGTTGGAGAAGTTGTACCTGTACTCATGGAGCATCCAGAGCTCCAACAAACATTCTTACATGGGTGTAGGCACTGAAGCTTGTGTCCTGCATCAGGAACAAGGCCTGGGAATGGCTCCAATGTTTGTATGGACGAGGAAAGCAAAAATTGGGAAAGATTTGAGCACCATTATGAGAGAGCTACGATATCATCATTTGGGATCACTTTTCTCTTGGGATGAGTGTGGCTGTCAGCAGGAACATAGGTCATCCAGGCAGTCTGTGAATTTTGTGTTAGCTTAGTTCCTAGAGTGCCATCTTTGGGCCTCTTAGCAACAATCTTTTTGTTTTCTCCCGGATGTATGCCAGTGTGATCAGTCCTATTGATTTCTATGCTTGAAGAAAGGTAGAAGATTTTATGCTATATCTGTGTTTGGGTTTTCTGTGATTGAATTGCTGGCTGCAGGACAGAGATGGAGCAAAAGCTGTCTGTGAGTGTGATCACTTCCTAGCAATCTTACCTGGGGCATTTGGAAAGTCTTTTTTTTTCCAAGAAAGATTTTTTTCTTGTGTTTAATGTATTGTGAAAGAAAATGGCATTGTAAACAAAGCACTCCCTACAGGACTTATATGTAATAGAATAAATGAACTAATTAAAAGAGGGGATGATAGCAATAACTCAAAGTTCAAATCAAGGGTGCCACATCCTTTTTACAGAGCCTATGAGCTAAGAAAAATTTTTCTTACTATTTCTAAAATATTTAAAAACCATGTCCTAGGGAAATACTTTGGGAGTGGATTGGGAGTGGATTGCCAGGTCTTTCTCCCATTTTTGGGGTGCTGGGAATTGAACTCAGGACCTCAGAGACTGCAGCGCAGTGCTCTACAGTCAGCCATTGAAAACCCTATAAGGGTCGCTATGAGTCCGATACCCACTCGATGGCACCTAACAACAACATCTACTATAATGCAAATCAGGCTCAACCTTTGGAATACAGAATGAGGGTGGGATTGGGATTTGAAGATAAGCCACCTCCTACCTCCTTTTTAAACATCATGAGTGTTATGGTTTGTATCTTTAATGTTTTCCAAAGGTCTGTATACTAAAGGCTTGGTTACCAGCCTGTGGCACTATTGGGAGATAGTGGAACCTTTAGGAGGTGGGACCAAGTGGAAGGAAGTTAGGTCATTTAGGGTATGCCTTTGAAGGGAATATTGGGACTCCAGCTTCTTCCTTTCTTTCTGCTTTCTGGCCACCATGAGGTGAACAGACCACCTCCACCATTCACCCCTGCTATGATGAACCATGTTGCCACAGCCCCAATAGCAACAGGAGCAAGCAACTGTGGACTGAAACCTCTCAAACGGAGTCAAAATAAACCTCTTTTCCTTTAAGCTGACTTTATCAGCAATGGAAAGCTGACTAACAAAATGAAATACTTTGTTGTTGTTGTTGTTGTTGTTAGGTGCCGTCGAGTCGGTATCCGACTCATAGCGACCCTCATAGGGTTTTCAATGGCTGACTGTTTCGGGATTGCATTGGGAGTGGATTGCCAGGCCCTTCTCCCATTTTTGGGTTGTTGTTGTTAGGTGGTATCTAATTGGTGTCCAACTCATAGCAACCCTATGTACAACAGGTGAAACATATTGTTGTGCCTCTCTGCTATTCATAGGGTTTTCAATGGCTGACTATTTTTTCAGAGTAGGTTGTTAGGGCCTTCTCCCAAACCTACAGCACCTGGTGTTTCCAGGCAGTCTCAAATCCAAATCCTAACCAGGACTGACCCTGCTTAGCTTCCCAGATCTGATGGGATAGGACACTACAGTGGTATAGCTACAAGCATGAAATACTTTAGGTATATTTAAAAAAACTCCCTTTCCCTTCTTTAAGTTCCAGCCCCTCAGGGGTGGAGGTCAGATGGGGGAAGAGGAGATTGAGATCTTCTTGCTTCACTGCCTACTATTGGGGACCTCTCAGTAGACTGTTGTGCTCCTCTGACTAGCATTGGCTGATGATTCACTGTGTTTCTGGAACCTATATGCTGGCTACCTTGTGAAGCCCATATATAAATTTTTGGTGGCAGAAAGCAGGAGCATTAAGAGAAGCCATCCCACTACACCATACCATCCATTGGAGATCTAGCTTCAGCTCTTTCACCCTTTTGCTGCTAACTTTCCTGAATAAGAGACCAGCAGTACTAGCTGCTCTCTGAGATGTCTACTTGGCTTTTCACAGAGAAGAGAAAGTAAACTCACACTAGACCATGGGCCTTCTGACAAATCCATGGTTCTCTCTCTCATCCTTTCCCAGTCTTCTAATAAAGACTGGGGCTGGGATTTAGCTCAGTTGGTAGAGTGCTGCACTGCAGTCTCTGAGGTCCCGAGGTCAATTCCCAGCACCACAAAAATGGGAGAAGGACCTGGCAATCCACTTCCAAGGCAATCCCGAAACAGTCAGCCATTGAAAACCACATGAGGGTTATTATGAGTCGGATACCAACTGGACAGCACCTAACAACAACAATAAAGACTGAGGAAGTAGAAAGGAAGACATTCAGAAGGTGGGTGGAAGTATTAGCACATTGTACCTCCCCTTAAAAACGTTTGGGGGAGTCTACTTTACTATTCATTTTAGAATATAATTTGTGTGTCCCTTTACAAGTGTGTCATGGATATATGACAAAAACACAGTTCAAATCAGAATTGTAGCTTGATATTATAGCATCAGTTGACCTGAATTCTAAGTTCCATGACAAAAGAGACCTTGTCTGCATTGCTCCTGTTGTGACCCAGCACAATGCCTGGCTCAGGCAAGGTACTCGGAATAAAATAGTTGAACAGGCCTTGAAGAACACTTTGAATACAGACTTAAATGGTTTGCTCCAAGTTCTCCTTTAACTCCAGTTTCTGCAAATTTGAATATTAGCTAATGAATCCATGGCTCAAAAAACATTCCTTTTATTTCACTTCTTTATTAAACATATTTACATACTTACTGTAGGTAGGACATGGAGCCAGGCACTGGTTATATAGGGATCAGTTAGATATATCCCAGGCTTTAGATCGCTTTCAGTTTGTTGTTGTTGTTGTTAGGTGCCGTCGAGTTGAGTCCGACTCATAGCGACCCTATGTACAGCAGATCGAAACACTTGCCGATTCTGTGCCAGGCAAACCATCTTATTTATGTTTAAGCCCATTGTTGCAGACACTGTGTTAATCCATCTGGTGGAGGGTTTTCCTCTTTTCCGTTGACCTGCCACTCTTCCAAACAT
>VMDO01025299.1:0-28454 GCA_007922755.1 Pedetes capensis
TGTCTTGGGGAAAGCTTTATGCATAACTCATTTTCTTATGATGGCATGTGTGTATATATATATATGTGTGTGTATGTATGTATATATATGTATATATGTATATGTATATATATGTATATATGTGTATATATATATAATGATGTATACTACTATATATGCATTTTTAAAATATTATATAATATCATATCATTGCATATATTACTAATTGGGTAATTATATTTTTTCCCTTGGTATATATTTATTGAATGACTAAAAGTATTTTGGGCTTGCAGTAAATATGAGATAATTAGAGTTTTATTTTAAAGTCAAATCTCTAATATTTATTTCCAATAGCATATAAGACATTATCTAGTTTGATTTTATCAAAAGCCAAATTTGGATGTAGAATCCTTTCTTGAAGAGAAGAATAAAATTTCATTTCACAATTCAAAAGAATTCTTTGTCTTATTAATCAAAGAAAAAACTAGAAAAATGTATTTAAAAAATGAAATTTAAACCAACATATGAAGGACTTCCTACAATGGGAATCAAATCATGATTTATATAATTGTTAGTTTGTTGTATATTTTCCCCCTAGATTGTAAGCTCTATGAGAGCAGAGATATTTGCATCTGTATAACCAATAACTAGCCCAATGGCTGGTACTACAGCATGTTCAGTAAAATTTTTGAATGAAAGAAAGGAAATAACATGAAATATAGAGTGATGATGATGATGATGATGATGTTGGTAATATTTAATGTACAACTTGATAAGTTTCTTTATGACATTTCCATATATGCATTTCATTGTACATTGCTCATGTTCACTTCCTCCTTGCCATCTGAGGACTCCCCTCCCCCATCACCACCCTCCCTACCAAAGGTCTCCCTTCTACTTGCATTTCTTTTTCTGAGTGTATCTGTCTATATATGTACATCCCTATTTTGCCTTAAGGCAACATATGTCATATTACCTTTCTTTTCTCTCCTTAACTTTTCTTCTTGCCCCCCCCTTCTTTAGTCCATTATCTTTCCCTACTGAGGTCCTGTCTGCTTTAATGAGCTATGTATTTAGCAATGAATATATATTGAAGTCTAACATCCACATATGAGAGAAAATATGTGATGTCTATCTTTCCAGGTCCAACTTATTTTGCTTAAATGATGATCTCTAGTTCCATCCATTTTCCAGACAATGTCATAATTTTGTCCTTCTTTATAGTTGAATAAATCTCCATTATGTATATACATATCACAGTTTCCTTACCCATTCATCTGTTGATGGACACATAGGTTGATTCTATATCTTGGCTATTGTGAATAATATGGCAATAAACATGGATGAGCAGGTATCTCTATGGTATATTGACTTATATTCTTTCAGGTATATACCCAGCAGTGGAATAGGCAGGTCATAAGATAGTTCTTTTTTTTTTTTTTTTTTTGAGGACCCTCCATACTGATTTCCATAGTGGCTGCACCAACCTGCATTCCCAGTAGAAGTGTGTACAGGTTCCTTTCTCTGCTCATCCTCACCAGCATTTCCTGCTGTTTGTTTTGTTGATGGCAACCATTCTGACTGGAGTGAGATGGTTTGTTAATGTAGGTTTGATTTGCATTTCCCTGATGGCTAAGGATGTTGCACATTTTTTCATATAATTGTTGGTATTCGTATTTCTTCTTTTGAGAAATCTCTGTTCAGTTCTTCTGATTATTTTTTGATTAGATAGTTTTTTTGGTGTTTAGTTTTTTGAGCTCTTTGTATATTCTAGATATTAATCTCCTGTCTGATGGATAGCTGGCAAAGATTTTCTCCATTCTGTAGGTTGTCTCTTCACTCTGATAATTGTGTCCTTTGCTGTGCAATTTTTTTTTTAAATTTCATGCAATCCTATATATCAACTTTTGCTATTGTTTTCTGGGCCTTTGGGGTCCTATCCAGAAAGTCTTTGCCTATGCCTATTGCTTGAAGTGTTTTCCCTATGTTTTCTTCTCCAATTGGGTAATTTTATATAAAGACTGACACACAGATGCATCCATTCATACCATAAGTCATATGAAAATGTTTGTGTTGATCCTGAAAACACAGAAGAGAAACTGAAAAGATAAAGGTGACTCAAGGCAAGCCATAGCCTCTGATCATTTAGAAATATTCTTTCCTTAGAAAAAGAAGTTATATGTTAAAATTCTGATGCTGCTGATTTCTAGCTAGATGCTTATTGCAAATCAGTTTAAGCCTTTGTATCTCAGTTTCTGTAACTGGAAGTGAGAAATGTATGCGATCAGAAATGTTGAGCTTGTAAGTTATCTATCTATCTATCTATCTATCTATCTATCTATCTATCTGTCTGTCTGTCTATCTATCTATTGCATATTGCATACCTACCTACTGACCTACCAGTGTGAAACGTTCTCAGAATATACTCTTATGTATAGCCCCAAAGTATAAAACAAATTAAAACTGAATTATTGTTGAAGCTGGTGTTTACCTCACAGACTCAATTTCCTTTTCCTTTTTCAAAGTTCCATCAGTATCCACTATTCTCTATTAGAATCTCTTTTTCTTCTCTGCTCACCTCTTCAGGATATGATTATATTCTGAAACATAATTTAAAACAAAACAAAACAAAAATGAAACCAGAGGATCTCTGAGTTTTCCTTATGCTGTAATATTCACTGATTGAATGAAAGGATCCTTAAACTGAATATTAATTTGAGATTAATCTCTCTCCCTTTCCCCTGAAATTTGTTCATGACAGTAGATGATTTGATAATAATTCTAACATTTTCTTATAAGTCTGTATACAATGCAATCCCTTAAATAAATACATTCCTCTGTATTTGTGAATTTTTGCAGTAACACCATCCTGTTACCCTAATGCTAGTATCTTTATGGAATTATTTAAGTAAATTATACAATGGTGTTTACATTCATTCCTAAAATATTTTAGTTATTCTTTCATGCATATTGGTGAAGTATATAACCATGTAAAATTTTAGTCAACTTGCAATCTATACATAATTGAATATGTGTGTAATTTTCTTTCATATGTTATTGCACTTTTGATTATGATTTTATTACATTTACTTAGGACTATAGCACATCTTCCTGTTAATTATATATTTTTTATGTTTCTCATTAAAGTTTCATGATTCCATTCAGATGCTTCACATATATTTCTTATTGAATACTTTCTTAATTATATTTTTAAAATATGATTTCATTATTTTTTTGTAATAGGTTTCCTTCTTATAATTTCATAATCGATAAATCCTGACATATAGAAAAGTAGCTTTATAAGATGTTGAATTTCAAACTGTAAACTTTTATGGGATTTAAATAATTTTATGCTCATTTTGTTGGTATTCAATCATATGCTTCAGCTATAAGTGACTGGTATTTCTCTCCTTTTGAATACTTAAAGCTACTCGGAGTATAGCATGGTATGTTTGGCAAAAGGGTTGACAGTTTTCTATGTAGTTTAAATTTTACCTACCACATGACCCACTAATGTTATTTCTAGGAATTAATATAGGAGGAAAAATACGTACACAGAAAGAATTGTCCTTAATTTCCATAACAGCTTTATTCCTAATACCTAAAAATAAGAAACAACTCAAGTTCCTATCAACATGAGAATTGATAAACAATTGTCATTAATTCTTCAATGGAATTCATCATAGCAACACAGCCATACAAAAGAATGAACTACAGTCTGAATTAATTTCATAGGCAAGCTGAGTAAGAAGAACCTTTTATTCTAAGGGTAGTTTGTAGGACTATTAGGATCATTTGTTTTCACTCATACTTGTTTTCATTATATATATTTAAGTGTAAAATTTCACCTCCAACTTCTGTAGCTGTGTTCATCCCAGAAATTTTGACATGTAGTACTTTTGTATATATTCAGGTCTACATATTTTTAAAATTCTAATTATTACTTCTTTAAACCTGGAATTTAAAAAGAACACAAAATGTGGGAAGCACATAACTGTCAAAGGACCATGTGAGTTCTCAAATCCCTGTGGGCAGATACTACCAGATGGTTAGCCTTTATTGTTGACTAGGTTGACATTCTTGGGATTAGTCTGTGAGGGCGTTTCCAGAGAGGACTGACAGGTCCTTCTGGATCTAAGAGGAAGGGACCTGCCCCTAAATATGGGGAGAGCCAGGAGCAGAGCTCCAAAAGGAGGAAGTTAGGGAGAGAAGAGAAACCAGGGTGCACGTGGCAGGTAAGCTCAAAACTTTCCAGGAGCAGTTAGTGTGTGTATGGGTGTAACTGCAACAGCCCATGCACATCATGTTATGATTTCCTCAGCTTGAACATGGGTGCAACACCAGCCCAAAAGCTTCCAGACCTCAGCACCATGCAGAGACTTCTCCTGTTTCCAGTTCTTTGTACTGAGTAGCTACTAGCCTCTGCAGGTGCTCTTGTGGAATTACCCTGTCTCCTATCTGTAAGGCAGTCCAATAAACACTCTTTTATCTTATATACACATATATCCATATCTTGTTGTTGTTGTTGTTGTTGTTGTTTTTGTTGAGTGCCATCAAGTCAGGTCTGACTCATAGTGACTCTATGTACAACAGAACAAAACCCTCCCTGACACTGTACTATGCCTGGCACTATTGTCAGTGATTCTCTGATATTCATAGGGTTTTTGGTGACTGATTGTTTCAGGAGTAGGCTGCTGGGTCCTTCTCCCAAGGCTATAGCACCTGGTATTCCCCGGTAGTGTCTCATTAAAGGATGAGCCAGGCCTGACCCTGCTTAGCTTCTGAGAGCTGATGAGATAAGAGGCCAGGGTAGTGTGGATATAGAATATCTATATAACTATATCTATATCTTATCTATGTTGTTGTTGTTTTTAGGTGCCGTCGAGTCGGTATCTGACTCATAGCGACCCTCATAGGGTTTTCAATGGCTGACTGTTTCGAGATTTCCTTGTGAGTGGATTGCCAGGCCCTTCTCCCATTTTTGCGGTGCTGGGAATCAAACTGCGGACCTCAGAGACTGCAGCACAGCGCTCTACCAACTGAGCTAAATCCCAGCCCATATCTTATCTATATCATCTGAGTTGAGATCCCAGCAGATCTCAACTACCAGGAAGCAAGTGAAGCTTCATCTGTATTTACAAAATAAATGAATTATCTTGAATTATCCCAATCCACACCCATCCCCCAAAACTGTCCCTGGTGCCTAAAATATTGGGAACAGCTGTGCCAAGTCCATTCCTCTCTCCAGCACTTGACACCATTTTTGAGATGCACTTTCTTTTCCATTATCCTCCTTGGCCACATTTGCAGAGTTAGAATTGAAATATATGACCTTACTGACAACCAAGATTTTCCTATTCGTTCTCTTCCTTTACAAAATTGGAGACCAGATGTATTTTTGTCTTTTAAATAATTTGTTCCTTTAAATCTGTTTGGCAATTCTTTTGTTAGTGCATATCTTTTTCAAAAATTGATGAATTCCTTTGCTAAAAGGTTATTTTCATAATTATTTTTGAAATATGTTGTTGTTGTTGTTGTTAGGTGCCGTCGAGTTGGTATCCGACTCATAGCGACCCTCAGTACAACAGGGGAAACATTATTGTCAGTGCTTCTCTGCTGTTCATAGGGTTTTCAATGGCAGATTGATTTTTGGGAGGGGGTTGCCAGGTCCTTCTCCCAATTTTGAAATATAGCTGTCTATAATTGTTGTTGTTAGGTTGTTGTTGTTGTTAGTTTCCATTGAGTCAGTAGCCGACTCATAGTGCCCCTGCATACAACAGGTGAAACACTATTATCTGTGCTTCTCTTCTGTTCATAGGGTTTTCAATGGCAGGTTGATTTTGGGGAGTGGGTTGCTGGGTCCATCTTACAAGCTTACAGCACTTGGTGTCCCCAGGAGGTCTCCCATCCAAGTACTAACCAGGACAGACCCTGCTTAGCTCCCAAGATCTGACAGGATCGGATGCCACAGGGCTATAGCTGCAGGCATTCTCTATAATTAATCTCAGGTAATTTGGTTGTAAATTTCTGTGTAACAAGACATTTAATCTCTGTGCATATATTTATGTTGAAGAGAAAGGACTACTTGATGCTGACTAAATATTTCCAAAAGTGATAGCAGATGCAGTTGCCTTGGTCTTTACCTTGAGCCCATATCTTCTTATTTGTGTGCTGAGTTTGAATTTTTCTTGTGGCTATATTTAAATGCACAAATGTGAGTTGGTGAAAAACACTTCTACATTCTGACTCTGAAGTATCTAATGTCTTTATTTTTTTTCTAAATTATCTTAGAATTTGGCCAATAATATTCTAAGCTCATCACTTTCTTGTATCATTTTAACAAATGCAACTGTCAGATGACTTAAACCTCACACTTTCAACATTGCTTCAAATGCTCATTATCGAATGTCACAAATTTATTGAGTACATTTTTTGCTTATAGATTATTTTGGTGGTCATTATCCCCAAAATTTTCAATACCATATAATATGAATCATTGTGTTCCAGGTTTCCATATTTCCTTGTCTCCAATCATGGTTTCAAGCCAATATCATACATTATAAATTTTTAAAATTTAAATTTCCTTTTAAGTAATACATAAAAACATAAAAATCATACATATTTATGAGGTACCATGTTATTTTTCAATACAGGTATACATTGTGTATTGTTCAAATCAGAGTAAACATGTTAGAGTTTTGGGATAGCAGCACTGTAATTATTGATACTAATTTCATACATTTAATTATTGACATAATAATGCTTTTTAAAAATCACAAAAACTAGTGGCATTCAAATGAAAGCATCTCTTTATCTTCCAACCATCTGCAGGTTGGTTTGGGGTCAAGTGATCAAGGCTGAGTTCTCCTAGGTTTAGGTCTAAACCAATTCTGTCCATAAACCTCAGGCTTCTTACTCAATGGCTGCCTACAACATGTTTCTCTAATGGCAAATACAGAAATATAAACACTTGGCTCAATTGTGCAGGCATATTTCAAGCTTCTACCTAGGTTATTACCCAGTTGGCCAAAGTCAGTCATATAAATAAGTTTTGAGTCAAAGTGATAAATTATATAGTCTTCTGGCATAGATTGTATTCATGAAAAGTGAATGCTTTTGAACACTAATGTTTTAAGTTACTATGCTACTCAACTAGTATTATGATATATTTAAAATATCCTATCTGTAGGAAAAGATAACTGGAAAGAATATTTGTATATCATTCTTTATATTCTCAAACTGGCATTTACTTATATATAAGTAGAGATATTTCCATTTCATTAATGTATCCTAAATCTTTTCTTTATTTTTTTCTTTTTCATTTTATTTATCTATTTATTTTTTGTGGTACTTGGGGATTGAAACCAGGGCATAGAACGTACATTGCAAGTGTTCTACCACTGGGCTGTGCCCCCACCCCACTTTTTTTTTTCATTTTGAGGTCAGAGTCTCCCTAAATTATGAAAGCTACCTCTGGCCTTGAACTTTTGATCTCCTGCCTCAATCTCCCGAGTCACTGGGATTATAGGCTTGTGCCAGACACAAATATTTTAAATTACAAATTAGACATATATTCTTGTTTGGAAGGGGATTTATACACATAAAAAATGGTTGAACTATTTTATTATTTCTATCATCTTGTCATAGAAAATTTATAAATGCTTTGTTCTATACATACTGGGCACAGGTTATAAAGAAAAAGTTTCCATTTGTAAAAGTTTGTTAGTTCTCATTGCCCTTTATATGTACTCATATCTTTTACAAAGAAAGAAGAAATTTCTATTAGATAGGGCCACACATATGACCATAACCCTAATGATTTAATCATTTTATAGCAAAATAATTCTGAGAATTATACTTTATAGAAATAATCCCTTTACCAAAAAAAAAAAAAAAACTATTTGGAGAATTAAAAAAATAAACTACCAAAAGATGTTTTCAATATTTTTTGTTTTCTTGTTTGCTTTTTTTAGGAATCATGATTATAGTCTTCAAAGGATTCAGAGGCTGACAAAGGTAAAAGACATGATCATAACAGGACACAGCATACTTAGCTTTATTGGGCAATTCCTTGACAGGTTTACATGTGGGAAAATCCTTCTCATCTGGAGACCATGCAAAGGCTAAGATGTTGAGCCTGATATTCAGAAGAGGGGGCACAAGGTGGTTCATGGAATTCCTGTGGGAATGGAGAATAAGAGAGAGGAGATATAAATGTGCAAGTGATGCTACTCAGTGGGTCAGAGAACTCTTAAGGGCAGTCATGGCTGGGGCCTTATTACTGTAAGGTCTTGTTTTATCAACAGGTAACTATTGGGTCAAGTCTCATGGGGGTATACAAAGAAGATATGCTCTCAGTGGCTAAAAATTTGCTTATTTATGTCATTTAAAAATAATTGAATTTGTAAAAATTTGATTTGGTGCCATCAGGCACTTGAGCTAACAAGTCTGCTAGTCTGCTGTGGTTTTAAGATAATCTCTCTATTCTAAAACTCATGTTGGAATTTATTCTCCAGTGAGAGGTGAGAACTCACTTTGACTATGGTATTTAGTGGTGGAGCCTTTGTGAAGTGATAAGAATTAGATAAAGTCTTCAGGGTGGAGACCTCATGACTGAATACTGGTGGTTTTGTAAGAAAAGAAAGAGTCCAGAGGTGGCACACAGACCTGCTTGCTCCATGTTCCTTACCATGTATGTTTTGAGCCACTTTGGGACTCTACCAGCAAGAAGGCCATCATTAGAAGTGGCCCCTCAAATCTGAGCCAGAACCATAAGTCAAGGTAAACTGTTCTTGATAACTTATCCAATTTGTGTCTTTAAGCAACAGAAGGACTAAGAGAGGGTCTCAGCCCGCAGAGAAGAAATTAATAAACTAAAAACCAGTGCTCAGAGGCCATTTTTGGCTCATTTATATAGCAATAATATAATTTTTTTTTAATTTGGGTTAGGATACTTGGAACCTTGGTTGTGACTTAAGGTCTGATATTGTTTGTAGGAACTTTCGTTAAATATGGCAATTTAATATCTCCGAATCTGACTTTCCTCTTCCTTGAAATAAAGAGATTAAGTTAGATCATAAGTTTGAAATCTGTTGCCTACCACTTGCTGCTATAAATATAACTTTATTAGAACACACCCATATCTAACCTAGGGCCTTATACATACTTCGCAAGTGCTCTACAACTGGGCTATACCCCTAAACACTGTTCTTTTCTCTTTTTTTCCTTTCTTTCTTTCTGTCTTTCTGTCTGTCTTCCTTTCTCATCTTGAGATAGGATCTTGCTAAATTTTGCAGGCTGCCTCTGGCCTCAAACTTGCAATCCTCCTGCCTTTACCACCCCAAATCACTGGGATTACAGGTATGAGCCACTGTCCGGGCTCTTCTTTGTTCCTTTACATATTGTCTATGACTATTTCCCTCTATAATGGCAGAATGGTTGTGACCAAGACCATATGGCCCACATACTAACCATCCATAGAAATATTTGCTGACTACTGGACTGGACTATATCATAGAATTTCTTCAGCGTCAATCTTTTTTATTAAAATGTTTTTTAAAAGATCATCTCTCATCATCTTGCTCAAAGTTCCTGATTCCTGTTTTTACTTACCTTTTGAATAATTAGTTACTATTTTAGCATCACAGTGTATCTGCATGTTTCATACCAGAAACTCCAGACATTATTTTTCCTATAGCTGAAATGATGGTGTAGGGGCATTTTCTGTCCCTAATAAACCAATAGCTATTTAGTTTTTATGTCAAACCTGACATGAAAATCAAAAGAAGAGGCAAAAATAGTGCAGCAAAATGGAAAATATAACATTTAATTGAAGTAACATGGGTATTTCATGTTGAAAAGTTTAATTATCTAGTGGCTGTCAGCAAGAGAATGCATCCTGACCTTGCCTTGGTATAAGAGCCTACTATTGTTCCATCTCAACAGGGATTCAGATCTACAGTTTCATATCTCTTCTATTAATGGACAATAAAATGATGAGAAGCAACTCATTTATTTTAGTCACTTAGGTTTTTATTTAGGAGACAATATCTTTAATTATTAATTCAACATTTCAAGTAGCAATCACATGCTACTGCAATGAGCTTCAGAATTGGTCGGACAGCAAACTAAAACTTTTCAGAAACCATTGTGCCTTCTTTCTCCAATAAAAATTGAGATTGTTTTGTCACATAATGCATAAAATTTTATAAACATCTTCATTATATTACTAGCTCCAGAACAACAAAATGCATTATATAACTGTACCTCATATATATTTAAAGAAATAATTTAAAGTATAATGAGAATTCTCACCTAAAAAAAGATGCATGTTCTTTTTAGAATGTTTTTCCCATATATACTCAAAATGATTCCTTCTTGAAGACTCTTTTGAATATGACTGACAAATCACAATTTGTTTAAATTCAATTCTACTGTGCATGTCATGGTGAAGTCACAGAAGATGTAGTAAAATGATAATGACCACAATGATAATGAGTTTCAAAAAGAAAATTGATTTTCAAGTAGAAAGCACAAGATGGGAATTTAAAAATTTAAAATACATTTTATACTTACATGAAAAGGATAGTATTTGAACAAGTTTTCTAATTTCAATGCATTTTATGTTTGCTATCTGCACAAATGTCTTAATGAGCTAGATCAACCTCTAGGTGATTTATGCTGAATTGTCACATTATTTTAAATACCACCATTGGTGCCTTACTTAATACTGACTATAGCCTTCTTGGGCTGGGGTTTAGCTCAGTTCATAGAGTACTGCTTCACAGTGTCTGAGGGCCCAGGTTCAGTCCCCAAAACTGCAAAAACTGTAGAAGAACAGACAATCCACTGTCTAAACAATCCTGAAATAATCAGCCATTGAAAACCCTATGAGGGTCACTATGAATCAGACCCAACTTGAGAGCACCTAACAACAAAGCCTTGTTGGCCTCCAGCCATACCACCCTGGCATCTAATCCTGTCTGATCTCAGAAGCTAAGCAGGTTTGGTCCTGGTTAGTCCTTGGATGGTAGACCGCCTGGGAACACCCGGTGCTGTATGCTTGGAAAAGGGTCCAAGCAGTGCACTCCAAACAATTAGCCATTAAAAACACTATGAATAGCAGAGACTCACTGACAGTGCCGGCCATGGCACAGTGTCAGGGAGTGTATTCTTCTGTTGTGCATAGGGTTCCTATGAGTCAGATGCTACTCCATGGCACCTTACCACCTAATATCAACAATAACAACAGTCTTGTTAACAAGGTAGTTGTTCAATTTTATTTTTTTTATATTTGCTTCCATTACATAGTTGAGCATATTAAAGCTCATACGGGCAAAGCATACACTAAAAATAGGACAAAAAAGCAGCAGTCAGATTTCAAACCCAAATTTCCTGGCTTTTAATGTCTAAATAGGAAAAGGACAAACATTGCACCAAGCTAAGTTCAAACTGATTCTGGCCCTGATTTGCTGACATCTATATTTGTAATAAGGTAGGTGAAATCTTGCTTAAAACAATAATCTTGAAAAATCCTTCATAGTGCTCTTTGAGACCATTTCATGAAAAAAAATCAACTATCATCAAAAGAAAATGGTAGAATATAGGCAAGGAACAGATAAAAGTGCAGAAGAAATTATGAATGCATAGCAGAGTCAAATTTAGGTCCCAGTGGTCATTGTTGTATAAATCAGAAATTTTTCAAACGTGTTTTCTTTCTTTCTTTTTTTTTTCTTCTTTCTTTCTTTCTTTCTTTCTTTCTTTCTTTCTTTCTTTCTTTCTTTCTTTCTTTCTTTTTTTCCTTGCTGCTGCTAGTGCTATAGCACTGGCATGTTTTTTCTTGTTCTATGCTTTCTGTGGTATCCAGGAACTAGCTCAGCAGTGTGCCTACTTGAGCCCCCTTTACTAAGTGGCATGGGGGAAGCAGCATGCCATGCCAATACATCCAGTGATTAGCAGGAGCTGATGGGTCTTTATGGCGGCTCCCAGGTCAGCTGGGATCAGGCTTTCCTCAGCACAATAGATCAACTGCCCTCATGCTGCAGCTTTTGTTGGCACCATGGAAGTCATCCCAGCTGCTTCCAAAACAGCATGATTTTGACAAGGTTTTTAGTTCCTGTTGCTGAATAGAGCACATTCAACGCCTTGTTGGTTTACAGCAGCAGTTAAAAGTACTCTTAGCTCAGCTTCCTTTGTGTAAAGCTGCTGGCAGATACAAGTGAACCATGTGGCACACATGGATACATGTTAAAAATGGCTTGTGTTTTCAGACATAGCTGAAACTCCAAAGAACATGCACTATAAAGCAGGGCTTTCCAAATGTGAAAAGTCAGTTTTGGGTTTGGGTGCAGGTTCAATGTGTTAAAATTTAGAATGTTCAGTTTGGGTTTGGGTTTAAAATTTTAATTCTATATATAAGATAGACAAATAGAATTTTCTTTTTAGTTTTTCTTTTCACTTTTTAAATAGTTAATAATACAAAGAAAAAAACATTTAAAGCTGAACCTAAACTCATTTTTTCACTTGATTTTCATTTAGATTTGAGTTCAGATTCAAGTTCAGAAAAATTTTAAAAATGCTTGAATTGGAATAGGTTCAGGGTTCAGTTTGAAAACCTGCTATCTACACATAGGATTTCAACCTGAACCCAAACCCAAACCCTAACCCTCTGAATTTTAACATGAGCAACCCACACCTGAAACTGAACCCAAGTTTTCATAGTTTTTGAAGTCCTTCTACAAAGCAAATGCCCATAAGGTGAATAACCTATGCTCCCCATATTCCATTTCACAAACAGTCATGTGTTACCATATCAAATTTGAAGATGCAGTTGAATGCATTTTACTAAGAAGGAATTAGGAAGTTATAACCAAACAATATGCTTGGTATTTTTGTGACAAAAAATATCATTCTAAGAAAAATTTCTGTATGTATTTTCTGTTGACATCCACTACCCTTCCTGGAGAATTATTCTTTCTTACATGGTATTATTTTCTTTTGGAATTAGAAATTCTCCATAATCATTAATTATTTCCCAAGTGATTGCTAGGTAACAAGTTGGTGGTAATTCATTTAAGCTTGCCCCCTAAAATCTGCTTCAATATGATTAGTACATCCTTGTGGCTGCATAACTTTTTTTGAACATTCATCCTGTATTCGAAGAATTTAGTGCATTAAGGAGACTTGGGGTTTAGCTCAGTTGGTAGAGTGCCACTCTGAATGCTCGGAGGCCTTGGATTCCACCACCAGCACCACAAAAATGAGAGAAGGACCTGGAAACCCACTCCCAAAACAATCCCGGAACAATCAGCCATTGAACACCTTATGAATAGCAGAAAAGCACTGACATAGTGCTGGGCATGGCACAGTGTTGGCATGTGTTTTGTTCTGTTGTACATAGGGGCACTATGAGTCAGACCCAACCTAATGATACCTAACAATAACACATACATTAAGGACCCTGCCTTAAGATAGAAACCCAGATTACTTTTCATAATTTCAGTTAGGTTTCAGACATATGACCAAAACTCTGTCAATCAGACAAACATATGTGAGTCTGATTTAGAAGAAAGTGACATGAAGCACAACATACATGGCTGAATTTATTTGGGAAGACACAGGCATCATGAAGAGACATTTGGCTGTCACAGCATCCTGTGGCCAGAGCTGGAACTGAGAGTGCCTGAGTTTGGGCTACAGCAAGGTCTCCACTAGTCTTTATCTATTATCATGTATTTTAGTGGGAAAAACATGATATATGTAACATTAGAGCTTTTAAAAAACTCTCATGAATAGATCATCAAACTTTCTGCATACTGGCTTTGAATTGTTGCTATGATATCTCCTGCAACTCAGTAGAGACAAATATAGCAGATGTGTTACCTTAGATGGGTTGCTGGGTCATTCTCCCAAGCCTACAGTATCTGGTGTTACCAGGTAGTCTCCCATCCAAGTACTAACCAGGGCCAACCCTGCTTAGCTTTGGAGATCTGATGGGATCAGATGCCACAGTGCTATGGCTGCGGGCTTATATAACTAGTTACCATGTATTGATATACTTGTTTTTTTTTGCACCAGGTTATTAGTAACTGAGTGCATGATGTCTGTGAAAACAATTTTGTAGCATTCATGGACACACAAGAAATATTAACATATAAATAAACTGTCCTACTCAAATCTTCTGATAATAAAGTAAATCATATATATCAACTACTTGAAAACAAAGTTGTATCATGCTTATCATGATTAGAAAATGTAACCTGAAAAGATAATGGATTGAAGATGACCTGTGGAAGGAAGTAGATGATTAGATGAAAAGAAAAAAGGTGGATGATTTGTTGTTGTTATTAGGTGCTGTTGAATTGCTGTCCACCTCATAGCAATACTATGTACCACAGACAAAACACTATATTCAGTGCTTCTCTGCTATTCATAGGGTTTTTAAGCCTGGTCTTTCCTCCAAACCTACAGCACCTGTTGTTCCCAGGCAGTCTCCCATCCAAGTACTAACTAGACCTGACCCTGCTTAGCTTCTAAGATCTGATGGGACTGGATGACACAGTGGTACAGCTGTAGGTAGATGGTAGGACAGAGGAAAAAGAGTAAATTTTACTTCTGATGTACATATTTTTCTTTGTTTTTTCTTTTTTGCAGTACTTGGGGGACTTTGCACATATTTTGAAAGTGCTCTACCACTAGTCTGCATGCCAGCCACCCCCTTTTTAAAATTTTCTTATTTTCAGTCTGGGTCTCACAAAGTTACATAGGCTGCCTCTGACTTGGCAATCATGATCCTCCTGACTCCGCCTCTTGAGTTGCTGGGATTACAGGCATGTGCCACCACTCTAGCCACATATTTTTCTTGATTTCTGGACAAAGTGAAGGAAATTCTTTTTTATGAGCAATTAAAAAATAATTATTGTCATTTAAACCAATTCTGTAGAGCGAAGATATAATTGTAAACTTTAGTAAAAATTGTCTGGAATATTCTTTTGTTATTTTTATATAAAATGGGGGAAATGCAATAACAAAGTAAGTAATAAGGTAAATAAAATAAACTGTTGGTATGAAAAAAACATTAGAATATTACACATTTAGGTTGGACTTTCATTTTCTGGAGTGACATAAGGCTAATAAAATTAGTATTATGTCAAGAGGCAATAAATGACTCTAATTCACATAACTTCAAGGATAAGGAAGGAGGATCTGATTAGACAAAACAAAACAAGAATGGGATGTGTCATTTTTGACAACTATAATTTTACTGTCTCAAGCTTGTGTGGGACAGTACGCTAAGTTAGTTACCTCCTTCTTTAATTTTTGCTGGGTAGTTGCCTTCCTGTTAAGTGTTGTCAATTAAATTTTCAAAGTGGATGTCTTCACACACGTCTGCCTACCCTAAGAAAAAAGTAGTAAGAATCCTTCAGTGATGTGAGAAGAAGGGGTCAGAGTGTTACTGTGTTAAAACTATATCATTTTCCTACAACAGGTGAAATATCAATAAGGTATTTTGATCTGTGAGTTTCAATATACTGAAAGTATATGATCAAATAATTTGGGAGGTCAGAGGGACTTTGATCACCTTCACTGATTTTCTACTCTCAGCAGTCTTTTTGGATGGATTTCTGGCAGATGACCATCTAGCTTCTGATTAAATAAACTATATTGATTGGGGACTCTTTTCACCAAAGGCATCCATTTGTGTACTTATCAAGGCAATTATTGATCGTCTTGCCTGCTACAGATACAATGTTAGGAGATAGATATGCAAGATATCATATACTACATATTGTGGAGGCTCTCTCTCTCTCTCTCTCTCTCTCTCTCTTTCTCTCTCTCTCTCTCTCTCTCACACACACACACACACACACACACACTCTCTGAGGCAGTGATTTCTGGCTATGTTGTGCTATCTGGCATCAAACTTGTAATTTTCCTACCTTAGCCTTCTGAGTAACTGGGATTGCAGGTTTGTATTACCACACGCAACTTGAAGGTTATCTTTAGAAATTTGTTCCTACTATAATGAACCAAAATCATTTCAGTTTGCCTCCTATTAATAACTATATATTTATTTGAAATTATTCAATAATGAGTGTGTCTATTTATCTTGAGCTTTATGATGAAAACAACTAAATTTAATTGGTAGGTACAGAGATTTGTATTTGTTCCATTTAATTACACATTTTTACTGGAATAGTGCTTTTGATTAAATGAATTTTGTAAATATAATGATCTTTGTATTCTAAATGAAGAATTTAAATGAAGATTTAATTGGACAGCTTTACAAGGAGATAGGATTGCTAGTCTTCAAAAATAGATAATCTTCAAAATTAAAATACCTTTCTTATTTATCAGTTGGTTACACAGTCATTACAGTGTATTTTGCACCCTGTTAACACTGTATGTCTTTAAAGCTCAGCATAAATAAAACACATGCATATCAGATAATTTTCTCCTTGACATATTTTAATTTCTGTAATACTTTGCTTTCTCTGATGGATTTTATGTAAGAACTGACTTCCAAGCTGAGATCATATTGCTGGAAAAGTCTTAGAGGCTTAGTAAAAAGAAAATAGCAGACAACCTGCCCTCCGCCCAGCAAATTATGTCATAGAGAAACATAAACTATGCTATTTCTTGGAAAGTGGCTTTAGTTTAGGATATTGTCTCTAGCCTGCAGTTGTGGAAAATAACCTTTGTTAAGAAGATACAAAACTGATCAGGCTCTCAATACTATAGGCGTTGAGTGCACAAGGTAGTATATAAATAAATAGTGGTAGCAGATGCTCTTTCCACCTGATCATATTTCACTCTCTGCTAAGACACATACCTTTCCTGGAATCATGGTTTTTAAGAACCTGAATTCACAGACTGAACATTATTCACTGGCTGAAATCAGCGAAGAAAGAGGTTGGCTGAGGGTTATGAGTTTTTGGCCATGGGAGAAGCCTGGTGATCTCTCATAAGATGTATCTGTGTAGGAATTAGAGAACTTCCTTATTCTGATCCAGTGCGTCTACCTGTGGGCTGTGCTAGAGGAACAGTGATAGTTCTACACACCCTTTGCTCTTTCTTGCAGTTCACTTAGACTAAGCACCTTCCTTCAGTTCCCTCATCTTTTTTTAGGCTCTATGGTGTGTGGAATAATTCACCCCCAGGAAATGGGAGGGCTTCCCATGTCACCAGGGCTGGGATTTAGCTCAGTTGGTAGAGCGCTGCTCTGCAGTCTCTGAGGTCCCCAGTTCAATTCCTGGCACCGCAAAAATGGGAGAAGGACCTGGAAATCCACTGCCAAGGCAATCCCGAAACTGTCAGCCATTGAAAACCCTATAAGGGTCACTATGAGTCGGATACCAACTCGACGGCATCTAACAACAACAACAACAACAAGAATGTTCATGTTGCAGAAGCAATTAAGGTTGTTAATCACCTGGTTTTAATATATGTACTATTCTGGCTCTTCTAGGTGAGCCCAGTCAATCAAGAGGATCCTTAAGTATGGAAAAGGGAAGCAGAAGGGTCAGACCCAGAGTGGAGAAATGTCAGATGAATAGATTGGCCATTGCTAGCCATCTGATGTACAGTCAAAGCCATCCTCTTCACAGTGGCCTATCCTGATACTTGTCTAATCTCTTTTTTAGTATCAGCCACTCTGGGTCCTTGATGGTTATTTGACCAGTTATAATATCGGGTATTGCACCAGTTCTTCCTGCTCCAAGGAATACTCTTTCTCCATATGTTTATGTGGCATACTCTACAACTTTCCAATATTTGCTCAGATGTATCGTTTATAGAAAGGTCTGCATTTATCACCATATTGAAACTTGCTAACACGGCACTGTAATTCATGATTCCCTTCTCTGCTTTACTTTTCCCTACAACACTAATAAACTTACATTGTTTATCTGTTCTGCTTCACTAGAAAGCTCAGGAGAAGAGGGATTGATTTATTTCCTTAGCTCAAGTACCTCAAAGAATGACTTACACACCATGAATACTTGTTGAGTCAATGAATGAATATCTATAAATAACCATATTAAGTACCCAGGAAACTGATAGTGAACATAAATGTCTTTGGCTTTATGGAGCTTATAGGCTACTGCATCAGTGCTAAAGTATGAAGAGATATTTAAGATGCATGTATTCTAACTTTAAACTTTTATATAGATCAAGAAACTGAGGCTCAGAGATGTTTTGTAATTTATTAGCCAGGTCTGCATCACTAAAATAAAATGCCTGAAACAGGCTAATTATGAAGTAAAGATAGGTTTATTCAGCTCAGTTTTAGAGGTTCAAGATCCACAACTGGACAAGATCATTGGTTTGGCCCCAGGTGTGGATGATGGATGGTAGCACATCTTGGCAGAAGCAAATAGTCATACTTAATAGGTCCAAAGAGAAAGAGAGAGACTAGATCCCTCAATCCCCTTAAAGGTCATGTCCCAAGTGACTTAAAAGCCTCTCAATAGGCCCTACTGCTTAAAGGTCCATAGTACCTCCAACTACTGACTTATGGGGACCAAGCCTTTCTATATGGACCTTCAGGAGACATTCAACATCTATATCATATAGTGGCCCTTCAACAACCAAAGAAGGAACAGGCTCCACCTATCGAAATCACAATTCAGCAGTCTATACTATACACTGTGCTTTGCCATTTCCTTTTGAAACAGTTTATGTCCAAGGCAAACAAGTACAACAAAAGTTAAATATAAGACATACAAAGGGAGAGTTAGTGTATAATATTACAATTTGTATTGTTAGGTGCCGTCAAGTCATGTCCGACTCATAGCGGCCCTCATAGGGTTTTCAATGGCAGATTGTTTCGGGATTGCCTTGGGAGTGGGTTGCCATGTCCTTCTCCCATTTTTGCGGTGCTGGGAATTGAACTTGGGAATTCAGAGACTGCAGAGCAGTGCTCTACCAACTGAGCTAAATCCCAGCCCCACAATTTGTGTAGTTTATGCCAAATGAGTGATATGAAGAAATAATGCTGGAGTAGTTCAGAATTATAAGAAATATCTAGCCCCTAAAATCATTGTTAGGGAGAAGGACCAGATACCCCACTTCCAAAACAATCAGCCATTGAAATCCCTATGAACAGTAGAGAAGCACTGACAAAGTGCCAGGCATGACACAGTGTCAGGTAATGTTTCATTCTGTTGCACATAAGGTCACTATCAGTTGGACCCAACTCAATGGCACCTAACAACAACACAACAAAATTGTAATGGCATCATTCAGTGAACTAAAGGACAAGTAAACAGAGAGTAATGGAGATAGGTATAATATAACTGAAAGTATGTAAACATGTAACTCTAGTTTGGGAGAAGGGATGAAGGACACTGACAAGATCCTCTGAGTGTAAATTTTTAGGACTCAGTAAGTTGAAATTCTGCTGGCAATTAGATATTGAAGATGTGATCACAGATGTACTCAAGACATCAAAAAGAAATCAGAAGATAAAATGTTCTTTTATTTCTCAAAATAACAAAAATAGTGAATGACAGAAATAAAGAAGTACATTGAATGAATTAGCTAAATAAATCTACATTGTGTAATTGGTGGCAGATTTGAAAATTATCAGGTGTTAATATAGATTCATTAATAACAATACTTGCTAGAATAATTTAGTATTTTATCTTAAAGTTGGTGAGGGAATGCCAACATTTTTGTATATATAAATTTGTGCATGTATATTTGTGTGCATTTAGGGTATTTGGCAAAATTTTACTTGACATCTTATAGCAAATATGAAGTTAAGTAATCCCAATATTTGGCTGGTTGATTATGGATATACCGATTAAAATTGATCAACAGGTTTCAACTTTGAATGCAGTCTTTACTGCAGCAAATTCCCTGCTTTGTTTTTCTTTTCAACATTTGTGTCAATGTCTTGAATATACCTAAAGCATATTTCTGAAATTTGTGGCTGAGGCTATATAATGCAACTATTTCATATATAAGATGACACAGTTAAGGTTCAAAATTATTGCATAGAAATAGTAAAAATTTTATTTATTGTATTCTTCTATGTACTGAGCAGACACCCTTAGACTGCATCTCATATGGTTGTTTTAACTGCCCTGAAAATGAATATTATACTCAATTTAAAAATAAGGGATATAAAAATTAAGTTATTTCGTAGCTGAAGAAAAATTTTATTTCAAGCCTATCTTATTCAACAGCTTATATCATTGCTAGGCTAAAGTTTATAACATTTATGAGTAGGAAGTTTAACAGCGATAAATGTTCCCTATGTTTAAATACAAAAGAGTCATTTTCCTAATGGAAAAGGATGACTTGAGTCAAAGTGTTTCCTTTTTTTATGTTTATATTTTGTTGCTGGGTGTCGTCGAATCAGTTCGAACTCATAGCAACCTTACATACATATCTATGGGGTATCATTTGAAATTTTGATACATGTATACATTGTGTAATTTTAAAATCAAGTTAAACATGTAATTTTCATATATTTATCATTTTCATTTTTATGGTGAAAACATAGCACCCTGCCATCTGATTCTGCCTCATCTTGGAAGGTAAGCAGGGTTGACCTGGTTAGTACTTAGATGGGAGACCTCCTGGAAATCCCAGGTGCTGCAGCTAGAGAGAAGGACCTAGCAATCCACTCCTGAAACAATCTACCATTGAAAACCCTACAAATAACAGAGAAGCACTGACAATAGAGCTGGACATGGCACAGCGTCAGGTAGTGTTTTGTTCTGTTGTACAAAACGTCACTGTGAGTCAGACACAACTTGATGGCACCTAACAGCAACAACAACATGGTGAAACCATTAAAAATCCCCTCTTATAGTTTTTCAAAATGCACAATGCATTATTATTAGCTATCATCACCCTGCTCTGCTACAGCACACCAGAACTTGCTTCTACCTGTAATTTAGTACACATGGATTCACCTTTCCCCATCCCTCCTCCCCCATTTCCTTACTCTCCCAGGCTTCTGGTAGCCACCAGCCTACTCTCAATTTCTATAAGATCAACTTTTTTGCATTACTACTGAGTCAGATCTTGCAGCTTTTGTCTTTCTGTGGCTGGCTTACTAAACATAATGATGTGCATTCTACTCATGTTGTTGCAAATGACAAAATTTCATTCTTTTTTATGCTTAAATAGTATCCCACTGTATGTATATGTACATTTACTTCATTCATCTGTTGGTGGGCACATAGGTTGCTTCTATTTCTGGGCAATTTTGAATAGTGCTGCAAAAAATGGCACTGTAGATGTTTCTTTGACCTACCATATCATCCAGTAATCCTTCTACTGAATATATATGCAAAGAAAACACTTATTTTCTAATAGTAGATTTTTAAATATATGAATGAAGAATATTTTCAGCTGTTAATAAACCTTTGTTGTTGTTGTTGGGTGTCATCAAGGTGTGTCTAACTCATAGTGACCCTCATCGGGTTTTCAATGGATGATTGCTTCGGGATTGCCTCAGGAGTGGATTGTCATATCCTTCTCCCATTTTTGCTGTGCTGGGAATCAAACTCAGGACCTCACAGACTGCAGTGCAGGCTCTACCAACTGAGCTAAATGCCAGCCTCTTGAATAAAGCTATTACATTCTTAAATCTTAGGATGAAGCCAGGCACTGTAGCATAAGCCTGTAATTCCAGCTATCTGGGAGGCTGAGGTAAAAGGATCATAAGTTCAAGAACAAAGCTTTCCTTTACAACTTAGAAAGACCCTGTCTCAAAAAACAAAACAAAACAAAACAAAACAAGAATAGGGTCTTGGGGTGCATCTCAACGATAGACCACTTGCCTAGCATGCATCAGGCCCTGGTTTCAACCCTTGGTACTGAAGAAAAAAATTAAGATGAGTTGAAATGATTAGACCAAAAGGATAATTGTTTCATTTTTTCCTCTTTGGTCAGATCACATCTGGTCTACTGTACTTAATTTGTTAAATGGTCCCTAAAGAAATATATTGACACATGAAGGAGACCTTCATGGAAAGAGAGTAATGATAACCATAAGACCTTGAGCACATTCCTTGCTAGTCTTTTTCTTATTAGTCCTAAAGTGAATTGTTATAGAAAATGTTAATTTCTGTTTTTAAAAATATGTGCTGCCAGCACCTACTCAGTTCTACAAATGAGTACCTCTAAATCCAGATAGAGAAACATATGAAATTTGAACTCATTTAAGCTCACAGAGTGCACAGAGGCTCTGAATGACTCATAAGAGTAACATGAAGTACTTTTATGTAAAGCAAAATACTAATATAAACAAAACCTCATAGGACTATCATGCTAAGATAATTTAACACTCACAAAAACTTTTTAACAGAGAAAAACACAATTAGTGTTTCTAACTATATGTAAACCTGATGTTGTTGTTGTTGTTAGGTGCTGTAGAATAGGGTCCAACTCAGAGAGACCCTATGTACAACAGAACAAAACACTCTCCCACACTGTGACATGCCCAGCACTGTCAGTGCTTCTCTACTATTCATAGGGTTTTAAATGGCTAATTATTTCAGGATTATTTCTTGAGTGGGTTGCCACATCCTTCTTCCATTTTTGTAGAGCTGGGGATCAAACTCAGGGCCTCACAGAGCACAGGGCAACACTCTCCCAACTAAGCTAAACTCCAGCCCGTGTAAACATTCTAGGATATATTTATAAGCATATAAATGTAGGTAAATCAGTGATGTGCTTTTCTCTAAGTTCCGCTAAATGTGTCACAAAACGTTTTATAGTCACTAAGTAAGAATGAGAGAATATAAAGCATTACAGCCATTGCAGTGCTTCATGCTGGGGTAACCTGAGCAACTTAACTGAAAAATTACACTGGTGTTCATCACACTCTGTTAGACATTCAGACAGCTCATTTAGCCTTTGATTTGTTGAGTATATGAACTTCAATTTGGGCTTTCAAACTAGTTCCTAGTGACTTGACAGGAGTATAAGAGACTTCTACTATCAATTTAAAGACTATGATCAAAGAAATCATGAATGTGACTTTTGTATTTGCAACATTGTTTACCTTGATTATCTTTACTTGTGATCGGATGCATTTATTGTTCTTCAAGTAAGATAAGACTAATTTAATGGAAAGATCTTAAACTGTACAGCTTAATAGAAATTATGCATAAATACAAAGAGATTCCCTGTACCATTTAGGAATTCTCATCAATTAAAAGGGAGAATCCAATGAAAATTGGTGTTCCCATGGGTATGTTGATTTTGCTTCCACCAAGCAAATTCAGAAGCTTTACTAACTGTAAAAAATGATTTTGATCTTGGTCAATTTTGTTACTCAGTTATACCAACAAAGGTCATAAAGCAAAAATTCATAAAAATTTTCACAAATGCACCAAGGATATGAAGATTACTTTATTTGGGTCATATTAATGCTTTGTCCTAAGGATCATAAAGCATTTTTTTTCATTTATTTATTAGTCAACACTATTAATGGACATCTCTGATCTGTATCTGATAATATTGCCTCAAATGACATTTCAGAATCTACAAGTCAGTAATGTGTTCACCGAAGAGATACACTCCATTAAAAAATATTATGTCTCCTTAACACTTTCCTTTTATGTAAATACCAAAGATATTGATAACATTATTGTCTATGCAGGAAACAGATTGAGCTATATTTAAGGCTTAGCATTCCAAAGTCACTTATGCCTTTGGAATTTAAATATCATGCCTCTGTGCTCCAAAATAAACGTAAGTTTGGTGCAAAGTTTTCAAACAGGTTGGTTGATGAGCTTATTAAAAATCTACATTATTCACTTCACTGGCTCAGGAATTGCTAAGTTCAGTAGAATAATTAGAATGTTATTTTAAAGCTTATTATTGATAACCCTATTAATCCTCTCTGGGCACTGTAGAAACAGAAAAAGAAAGAAAAATCCCCAGAAAACTTCCATAGTTTTAAAAGGAAATCTAGCCTGAACTGATCTTCTATATTATTCAAGTTGGTTTATCATCCAAAGTCCAAATTAATTAAAACAACTTGATCTTTTGCTTATATCACTGTTTAAATTCTATACTGTGGTATATAAAGCATAGGAAAGTAATATCAAAACAACTGTTCATGTGGATATGGACAAGGGTCAGTAGTTATGAGCACAGTCTTACAGGAAATTAATGTGTGAGGAAACAAGTTATCACCTAGGAATATACATTCAGTTTCATGCAGTTAATTTAAAATGAAAGCAGAATCTTATATCTTTTACAAAGGAAGTGTCATGACAAGATTTACATGAAGAAAGATGAAAGGAGGGTCAGGAGACTAGTTTGAAGACTCTTTTGTTTTGGCAGTGGTGCAGGTTGGAGCAAGATCCTTATACTTGCCAGGGAAGCACTCAACTATTGAGCCACATCTTCAACCTTGTTTTTCTTTTCCTTTTTCTTTCTTTTTTTGACAAAAGTTCTCACTATGTAGCTCAGGCTGGCCTTGAACTCACTATGTAGCCCAGGCTGGCCTCTAACTCACAATCCTCCTGCCACACCTGCCAGGTGCTGAGTTTACAGGTGTACACTACCATGACTGGCTTGAAGCCTCTTTTATGTGGTGTAGCAAAAACGACCAGGTTCTCAAAAGAATAAAGCAGAAGAATAAGGAAGGTATGCAAGGGAGAGCTGAATAAAATATAATTCAAACATTCTAATGGTTGAATATAGAAAGTAAGAGAATGTAGAGCCATGGATAACTACTAGATTTATACTTTGGAAATTGTTACTTCTCAGGAGAAGGAATAAAAGATAAACACAAAATGGGGTTTGAAATGTCTGACTTATTACAAACTCTCCTATGTCATCCACTTTAGATCTGTAATTCAGTGAATTGATAAATTTTCTTTCTTCACAAAAATCTATAGTTGTACAATTTTTTCATAAGTGAATTTATAATTTTTCCAGAGACAGGGTCAATATAAAAATGTAAATATACATATATGTGCTGGCAGCAATTTAGAAAAACAAACTTAATAAATGTAATATTTGTGCCAACATCAATAAGGTCAAATTTATAGGAATAAATTGAACAATCTTTATGAAGGACTTCTGTCCCCACTCTATACCTCTACAGAGATTTATGAAAGATCTAAATAAGTGGAAGATATACCATGTTCATAGATTGTATAATGCAATAATATAACATTTCCTAAAAGTTGTTTATAGAGACTTTACAATATTATTCAGAATCCCTACACATTTCTCAGGAAATTAATAATCTATTTCTAAGATTTATGTGGAAATTCAAGATTTCAAAAATAAGCTGGGCATCATGGTATGTGCTTAAAATTCCAGTGACTTGGGAAGTGGAGGCAGAAGGATCACAGGTTTGAGGCCAGAGGCAGCCTGCTTAACTTAGCAAGACCTTGTCTAAATTTTAAAAAGGGGCTGGAGGTACAGCTCCGTGGGAGTGCTTCCAAAGTATATGCAAGGCTCTGGGCTCACTCCTACAGTACCATAAACAAACAAACAAACAAGCAAGCAAATAAATAAATTCAAAAGTGGCCAAGAAAATCTTTAAGAGTGAAGCTGAATAACATAATCTACCACATATCAGAATATATTATAAGGCCATATTAACAAGCCAATGCAAAATTATTTTAGCACAAAGAAAGGCAATCAGAACATTAGAACTGATTAGAAACCTCAAGGATAGGTCCACATGTATCGAGTCACCTGATTTACAATTTACAATTAAGTTTCTATTGCATGACATTTGGGAAATAATGTCTTTTTAGTAAAAGGTACTAGGTCAAGTAGATATCAATGTGGAAAAAAGAAACTTTGAATCTCATCCTGTACTTTATATATAAAAAACCAGCTGCAGTCGAATGTTAGAAACATATTGAAATTTTAAAAAGCTTCTCTAGGGTAACATGTATAATTTTTCATATTTTTGTGGTAGGTAAAGATTTTATAAACAGGAAATAGAAAGTAATAACATTAAAGGGAAAGACCAATGAATTATACTCACTAAAATTAAGAACTTCCCTTCATCAAAAAACAGCAGAGAGAGAGAGAGAGAGAGAGAGAGAGAGAGAGAGAGAGAGAGAGAGAGAGAGAACAAAAAACAGAATCAGAAGAGATATTTGCTACACAGTTTAAAAAATATGCTCATATTGTTGTTGTTGTTGTTAGGTGCCATCGAGTCGGTATCTGACTCATAGCGACCCTCTGTACAACAGGGGAAACACTATTGTCAGGGCTTCTCTGCTGTTCATAGGGTTTTCAATGGCAGATTGATTTTTGGGAGGGGGTTGCCAGGTCCTTCTCCCAAGCCTACAGCTTCTGGTGTTCCCAGGCGGTCTCCCATCCAGGTACTAACCAGGCCCAACCCTGCTTAGCTTCCGAGATCTGACGGGATTGGCTGCCACAGGGCTACCGCTGCAGGCATGCTCATATTAAGATTATATAAAGAGCTAACATAAATCAGTGATTTTAAATGGGTAAAATTCTTGAATGTACACATTGCTAAAAGTGGATATATAGAGGTTCAGATGACTGGAGATTTATTTTCATTTTTACTTTACACTTCAAGATATTTTCAATAGACTAAAGTGTTTGATAATGCACTATTTCTGTAAAAATGTGACTAATACAAAGAAATTGTTACAATTTCTAACATGAAGCTACATCATTTCTATTGTAACGATGGCTTTATGAGTACCTGAATAGTAGGATTTCTCCACATTTTTAAAATAACACTGATAACCACTGTAAATATTAATAGAAAGTAATAGGTATATTGAATAGTTACTATATACCAAATATTCTAATATGAGTTGAGGATCAATTTGTCATTTCATGCAATTAATAAGCATACAAGATTGCTATTCTTATTTATCTTCTTTAACCGAGAGTAAATTGGAACTACAATTATTAAACAATTTTCCCCAAACCTAAGCACTGATGGAAAATGGAGTTCAGATTCAAATCATCTGCCTGCCTCTGGAGACCGTGGTATTAAGCATTATGCAACAAATAATGAGTTATAGTAAAGTGCTCCTCAAATTTTAGCAGTTTTATCACCACTTTTCCTTATCCACAAATTCTAATCAGAAGGAACATTTGTCAGTTTTTCTTCTCTTAGAGATTCACTGAATAGATTAAAGAGTAAATGTATTTAGGATCAATTATAGGATTTCTATTTACTATAAGGATTTGACAAAGGAATAAACAACCGATACCTGAAGACAATTTTCACTGGAACCACAATACATTTACTGATAATGTACTTTTCAAGTAGAAATTGATAGCAAGAAATATTAGAAGAATACACATTTTATCAACCCATTCAAAAGTGCTTGTTATAATGTCAACAACTGGCTAACCCAGGGAAACCAAAGGGAAAAGTAGGATTCAAACAATGAGCCCATTCCCTTTGACTAAGAGAATGACGCTTACTAGAAAATATTTAGAAGTACTGTCAAGTATAAGGAAAAAATAAGCAAAATTGCTTGAAATCTATCATCAAGAACTAAACCAGTTTTAGCATTTCATATAATTTCATATATAAGAGATACTTGAATAACAAATCTTAATATATGGTGACAAAAAACATAATGGTGTTAGGGTCAGACTTATGGGAAATAAACTAAAAGTATATGAGGGAACATTTTGGCGTAGATGACATTGTACACTATCTTGAATTTGTTAGTAGCTATATGTGAGCATGCCTGCAGCCATAGCTCTGTGGCATCCGATCCCCTCAGATCTCAGAAGCTAAGCAGGGTCGTGCCTGGTTAGTACTTGGATGGGAGATTGCCTGGGGGATTGCTTGGGAGGAGGACCCGGCTACCCGCTCCCTAAAATCAATCTGCCATTGAAAATCCTACAAATAGCAGAGAAGCTCTGACAAAGTGTTTTGCCTGTTGTATGTAGGGTCACTATGAGTCAGATACCGACTCAATGGCAACTAACAAGAACATACATGAACATGTATTTGTCAAAACTCATTGGACTACATACTTACATCAAATACATTTTGTTATACTTAAGTTTCAACAAAGTTGATTTTGTAAAACAGACATAAAAGACAAAAATAAAATAGAAAATTTCCAAATGTTTGATAATTAAGCAATATAATCTTAATGGATGTGTCAAAAAATCAAAGAAATTAGAAAATATTTAAATTTGATAGTAAACATACAGAATATCTAAAATTGCTAATTGGAAAAATTTCATGCTTAAAAATGAAATTGATAGCTGCTAGTACAAATATTAACCTATCACCTAATGTCTATCAATTACCTAAATATTTATCTTAAGAAGTTAGAGAAGAATTGCAGATTAAATTCACTAAAACAATTAAAATAGCAAGAGCAAAAGCAGAAATTAATAAAATATACAGCAAAATTATAATAAGAGAAGATCAATAAATTCAAAGATTGGCTCTTTAAAAAAATAATAACATTGATAAATTCCTGGTAGGATTGATCCAGAGTAAAGAAATCATAGATGGTATTGGC